>CM029549.1:41567590-41700090 GCA_017141385.1 Sogatella furcifera
AATTGTGGGTACATTTCATCATTTATCTTATCAATAAACTCAATAAACATGTTAAGCCGCGTATCGACAGTCCGAGGCATGTGCCACGAATGCCTCGCAGTACAGTCTGGTGACGCAAAAAAATTATAAACGCATGGCTGAGGCATATGTGTGAATATAATCTGCAATTATAAAAAATAATTATAATTATAGTATAGTATAGTATATAGTATAATTATAATAAAAAATCTGCATTTTTTGTAACCAAAAATGCGAGCACGCAAACAAATTGACTAGCGCCATCAAGCGGGAGACAAAGCAACTAAGCTCTGACAATTGATATTTTGGACTTTGGAGGTTAGTTTGTGCTCAATTAGTAGATAAAAATTCAAGGCAATGCTTATTATTGCCTATTAGAACCTTCTGCATCCAAATAGAATTCTCAATCACAAAAATGCATAGAAATGGGGTACAATTTTGAGGTTAGTTTGTAGAATTGTTCGTTGTGCGTTGCGAGGCAACAGGCACTGCTCGCTGTGAATTGTGTGCAGCGTTTGCCTCGCTGCTAGCAAACCCGGTATCGACAGTCCGAGGCATGTGTGGCACATGCCTCGGACTGTCGATACGCGGTAGATAGTAGACTAGTAGTAGTACTCTTTTTTTGTGTCAACAGACTGTACAGCGAGGCATTCGTAGCACATGCCTCGGACTGTCGATACGCGGCTTTACATGAAGCCCAGATCATTCTTGATTGACTTGCTCCTTGAAATGAGCAAGCGTGAATAAACGTGAATACTAGATTATCCACGGTTTCTTGCTCTAGTAGTGGCCAGTCCGCTTTTACGCCAAAATATCTCCTGTATTTGGCTTAAAACCTTGTGAATACCATCTTAACATTCTAGGGAATGATTATAACACCAGAAATAGCGAAATTTACAAACTTCCAAGTCATCTTACAACAAATTGTATGACTTTTCACTGAAACGTCTAAGAGGAAACTGAAACCACGAGATCAAGCGACATAGTGATTATTAATTCCTCTTAAAAATTTCTAATGATGCTCTGCGAGTACCCTCTTGAACTATTTAGCACCTAAAAAGCATAAGCTAAGCCTATAGCAGGTTTAGAACCCATTCAAAAGCGTGAGATCCGTGTTTTAAAGAAACAAAACCATTCAAGTGGCCACTACTGAAATAGTACTGGAACAGTGGCCACTACTTTTCCCTTATACAGGGTGTTTCAGGAGGAATGTGCAATACTTCTCAGGCTGATTCCTTACACCAATTAGACAAAAAAGTTCCATGAGACCAACCCCCAAAAACGCTTTGTTACCGAGATAACAATGGCGGAGAATTGAGATTTTTCAAAACATATTTATTTTTCTAAGCTTTTAGAGGCTTCACTCAGGTTCTAAAATAATCAATTTCCTATGTAAAATTAGCTGAGGAATTCAATGAAACCAGTTCCAAGTTTGTAACTTCAACGGTTATTGAGATAATTGCAAAAATATGCCAAAAAACGCCATTTTTCAACAATAAGGGTTATAACTAAATAAGGAATCATAAATTTGTATTTTTTATTAATGGAAGTTGAAGAGGGTTGGATTCTGAAAAAAAATTAACTAATTAAAAAATTGATTAAAAATTAATTAATTAAATTTACAAACTTGGAACTGGTTTCATTGAATTCCTCAGCTAATTGTACATATGAATTGATTATTTTAGAACCTCACTAGAGCCTCTAAAATATTAGAAAAATTAATATATTTTGAAAAATCTCAATTTTCCGCCATTGTTATCTCGGTTACAAAGCGTTTTTGGGGATTAGTCCCATGAAGCTTTTTTGTCTACTTGGTGTAAGGAATCAGCCTGAGAAGTATTGCCTGAGAATGATTCGTGTCTGATTAAATGATAGCTGTGTTTGAAAGATAGATTACTGAAAGATAGATTACTGTTATGTAGAATCATTTCTAAATAAATTTCAATTTTTTCTGTATCAATAGCGATAATTCTTCTAAACTTTCAATAGAGTTTAGCTTACGCCAAACTTGTGTCACTTATTTTCTATCCTCCTCGTGCGCTCCAACATCTGATGTTGTCAATGTCAATTAGAGTTGTCACTAAGCTATGCATGAATAATGTTTTTGAAAGGAAAATAGACAATTGACATCAGCTTTATCACGTTCAAGAGACAGGCGAGACCGCGTAACTTTCGCCGTATGTGTAGCCACCCTACTACTGCATATTAGTATAGTCCGTACAAGCAAAGAAGACCAAGGAAGAAGAGGCAGTGAAGAGGTGGTGAAAAATTGAAAGAAATTTTTATCAATGTCTGAAGAGGGACTGTTGCAATAAACACAATAGTTTGAGTGGAAGACACTGGCGGCTCGTGCCCACAAGACAAGTGAAGTGCTCGTATCTTTTACTGAACAACACTTCACCTGTTTCGTGGATACGAGCCGCCAGTGGTGGGAGATCGAATAGAAAATAGAGTTTATGAAGAATTCACTTTCTATGTAATTTAGGTAATTGAATATAAAGAAAATAGAGCGTACAAAAGGAAAAATCAAAAAGCTAAGGGAAGCTACCCCCCATGAGGGAAACCAAGATAATCCTATCTGCTTTTTTAAGTGAGCCCAATACTACTATATTCAGAAGGCCTAATACATAATTACTACTACAATACATACTACTGTACTACATAATTCAAACGATATTATAGTCTGACCAAGCAAAGAAGACCCCTTGGCAAGATGAGGAAATTACTCCAGCTCGGTCATTTTTGATTCAAATAAGATTAATTTGGTCTCAAATTGTAGATCAGAATGTTTCCTACGATTGAGACCAGAATCAATAATTTTTGAACCAATATTGACCGTGCTGGTGTCATTTTATCATCTTGCCAGAGAGTCTTCTTTGCTTGGACACACTATAATATCGTTCGGATTAGTATTGTAATTATATTAGTATAATTAGTATAAACTTATACTACAATATTAGTATTAAAATAGTAGTATTTGTATAGTATTAGTATTGTGTATAATAATATAATAAAAGTAATTCAATTAGTATAATTGTAGAATTGTAGTAGTATGTATTGTAATGGTGATTATGTATTGGGCCTTCTGAATATAGTAGTATTAGGCTCACTATAAAGCAGATAGAATAAGAATCTTGGTTCCCCTCATGGAGGGTAGCCGGTAGCTCACCTTAGCGGTAGATTCTTCTGATTTCTTTTTTTTTACTCTCTATTTTCTTGAAATTCAATTTCCCGAATTACATAGCAAGTGAATTCTCCATAATATAACACTATTCACATTTCTATTCAATCACTATTGTGTTTATAGCCTCAGTCCCTTTCTGAACAATGATCCAATGACAGAATGTTTCTTTCAATTTTCCTTAAAATTCTTTACTAATTCTTCTTCCTTGAGACTACAGGACTCCTTTGTCAACGTCCATTCCTCCTCATTTTATTCACCTTCATTCTTTATTTTCTTTATCCCCACTCCTAGTTCTCTGCTTCTCCCTCTCCTTTGTCTTCTCGCACCCTCATCAATTTCCCACATTGCAAAAACACACCAGTAAAATAATAATAATAATATATACCGTAGCAGCCGTAATAATAATGCCAACAATAAAACCGATGTTTACGATTGGGCCTAATGATGACCGCAAGGATTCAGCCTACCACTCTTATTTCTCTTTCTGCTCCTCCTCTTCACCACCTCCTCATTTTTCTTCTTCTTTTTCTTCTTCTTCTTTTTTCTTCTTCTTCTTCTTCCTTCTTCTTCTTCTCCTTCTTTTCTTCTTCCTCCTCTTCTTCTTCTTCTTCTTCTTCTTCTTCTTCTTCTTCTTCTTCTTCTTCTTGTTCTTGTTCTTCTTCGTCTTCTTCTTTCTTCTTCTTCTCCTTCTTCTTCTTCTTCTTCTTCTCCTCCTCATCTTCTTCTTCTTCATCATCTTCTTCTTCTTTTTCCTTCTTCTTCTTCTTCTTCTTCTTCTTCATCTTCTTCATCTTCTCCTCTTCTCCTCCTTCTTCTTCTTCTTCTTCTTCTTCTTCTTCTTCTTCTTCTTCTTCTTCTTCTTCTTCTTCTTCTTCTTCTTCCTTCTTCTTCTTCTTCTTCTTCTTCTTCTTCTTCTTCTTCTTCTTCTTCTTCTTCTTCTTTCTTCCTTCTTCTTCTTCTTCTTCTTCTTCTTCTTCTTCTTCTTCTTCTTCTTCTTCTTCTTCTTCTTCTTCTTCTTCTTCTTCTTCTTCTTCTTCTTCTTCTTCTTCTTCTTCTTCTTCTTCTTCTTCTTCTTCTTCTTCTTCTTCTTCTTCTTCTTCTTCTTCTTTTTTCCACTCCTTGTTCTTATTCTTCCACTCCTCCTCATTCTTTATTTCGTTTCTATTTATATTTTTCACAAATTTCTTCTCTTCCCCTTCTCATTCTCTTCATTTTCTTCCATAACAGTATTGTCTCTCTTCTCTTGTTACTACTCTCTTTCTTCTTTTCATTCTAGTCTCTTCATTCTAATTTCTTCCTCTCAATCTAGTTAAAAAGTAAATTAAAATTTACTTAACTGAAAATTTTAATCGTTACAATTAATTTTGAAGCCAATATTACCGATACTTTTTCCATCACCTCCTCCACTTCCTCCTCCTCCTCCTCTTCCTCCTCCTCCTCCTCCTCCTCCTCCTTCCTCTACCTCCTCCTCCTCCTCCTCTCCTCCTCCTCCTCCTCCTCCTCCTCCTCCTCCTCCTCCTCCTCCTCCTCCTCCTCCTCCTCCTCCTCCTCACTCTCCAGTCGCCTTGCGTGTTGTACGCATCTAAGCGATAAATTAGCAGTGCTGTGTGTAGGCAGAAGCAGTACAGTGCCATATTATATAGTCTCTGCAAGCAAAGAAAACCCTCAGGCAAGATAAGGAAATGACTCCAGCTCGGTCAATATTGGTTCAAAAATGGTTTATTTGGTCTCAAATTGTAGATCAGTATGTTTCCTACAATTTGAGATCAAATTGATAATTTTCGAACGAATATTGATCGAGCTAGAGTCATTTTCCCATCTTGCCAGAGGGTCTTCTTTGCTTGGACAGACTATACCAATGTATATAACATGACATAGCAGATACTATAGCAATAACATACGTAAGTGACTATACTTTAGGTATACCTCCATCTCTTCCTATACCTCCTATACCTTCTATATTTATTTACTGTAACTATACCTCTATATCTTCCTTCACCTCCTTCTCTTCTCCTACTCCTCCTCCTCCTCCTCCTCCTCCTCCTCCTCCTCCTCCACTACTACCTCTTCCTCTTCCTCCTCTCTCCTCCTCCTCCTCCTCCTCTATATTACAATACTGTAGCTATACCTCCATATCTTCCTCCACCTCCTCCTCCTCCTCCTCCTCCTCCCTCCCCCTCCCTCCTCCTCCTCCTCCTCCTCCTCCTCCTCCTCCCTCTCTCCTCCTCCTCCTAAAGTAGGAACATAGCATAGTATAGCGAGGCAGCAAATGAAGTCATAAACATTAACAGCTCGCGCCGCCAAGCATAGGCTACAACAGCAGTAGTCGGTTTGTTTTTAATAATAACTATAAATCTCTTTTGTGAGGTGAGGTTAGGTTAGGTAGGGGCGCACCCACTGTCCGTTCCTAACTTCGCCACTCAACGGGAGCACTCTGTTCAACACAGGACGCTTTTTAGTTTTTACTTCGCCAGTTGTAATTCTCTTTGCATTGACATCGGCAAGTTATCGCTTTACACTTTTTTTCTCATATTCTCCTCCTCCTCCTTGTCTTCTCACCATCTTCCTCCTCCTCCTACTGCTCCTTCTCTTTCTTGTCTCATCCTGAATCTCATAAAGATATTCCTCTCATTCAAATTTTCTCTACTCCTTCATCATCATAATTTTTTTTATTATCTCATTTCATTTCACTTTTCTTTCTCGTAGTTTCTTCTTCCCCCTTCTATTCCTCCGCCTTCTCTTCTCTTCTACTCCTCTTCTTGCTCCTTTCCCTTTTTTCCTCATCCCATTCCTTTTCCTCCTCCTCCTGTTCCTCGTTACATCCTGAATTTCATACATATATCCCTCTTATACACATCCTCATCATCCCCATTCTCATCATAATTTTGCTTTTATCTCATTTTATTCATCATAGAATTATACCTTAATTACCTAATTATATCCAAGTCTATACCCTATTCACGATCACTTGAGAAAAAACTAATTTTTTTTCGTGATTTTGGGTGTAATGGTAGGTCTTCCCCGATGCGAAACGATCGGCTCAATCACAGCTCAGTGCGAGAGACCATAAAACACGCAAAAAAATTATTAATTTCGTCTCAAGTGATTGAGAATTATATTAGGATATAGTTCTGGCCTTAATGTCACGATAAACGTAGCACTGAATCAAAATTCTATTGATGAATTAATGTCCAAGCAAAGAATACATTCTGGCAAGATGGGAAAGTGACTCCAGGTCGGTCAATATAGGTTGAAAAATTATAATTGGGGTCCCAAATTGTTGGAAACATTCTAATCCATAATCTGAGACCAAATTTATAAATTTTGAACGAATATTGACCGAGCTTGAGTAGTTTTCCCATCTTACCAGAATGTCTTCTCTGCTTGGACATGCAATACTATAAAAATTTAATGCAAAATAAAAACGATATGAACAATATTAGAATGAGATGGTGAAAAGTGAAGCATCATAATGTTGTTTGAATGAAAAACCATCCATCATTTTCTTGCCAGCAGCCATTTTCAAAGGTAGAACTAACAAAACACTGTCAACCAATTAGAAAAGAGCAGGCAGGGCATGAAGGCGTGGTCAAGTCAGATCTGAAATATCACCCAACAACTGCTGCCATCTACTGCTCGAGTTTGGAATACTTTTCTAACCGATGTCGTCGGCCAATCATCGGCGAAGGCGGAGCTTGGAGGCGTGTCCTATAGAAGTAGAAGCAAACCACCCTATTGCTACTGCCATCTGCTGGCTGAAACCAGAACTATTTCGAATGTTTCTATGAAGAGAGTTAGAGAGGGCAATGAAAATGGCTGCAATCTTGAACTTCCTTGAGATTAGCATTGGCGGCTCGTGTCCATGGAACAGGTGAAGAGCTGTACAGTAAAAGATACGGGCACTTCACCTGTTACGTGGGTACGAGCCGCCAGTGGAGATTAGTGATATAGTTTCCAATTTTTTGTCAAAACTTGTATATTTTCAGTAAAATTGAAGTTTTATTAACATGATTCCGGATATTTTTTCCTTGTCATAGCATAGAAAAGTGAATGAAAAACTAGCAAAGTTGAATAAATAAATGTATTATACCAGCATAAGACAGTAGATAGTACAGCATTTTCATGTTGTGTGAATAATGCATCATCCATAATTTTCTTGCAGCCATTTTCAAAGGCAGAATTCAAAACACTGTCAACAAATCAGAAAAAAACAGGCGGGATATAAAGGCGTATTCTAGTCATATATGAAATACCACCCAACAACTGCTGCGATCTACTTCTACTCTACATCTAATTCTACAGAGTGAGCCAGAGAAACTTACTTATTTGAAAGGTCAATAAAAACAAAAGTATTTCAATTATTGTCTCAATTTTTATTTTATTTGAGAATAAAATATCCCAATTTTTTTCATGCAGTCGTGAAAATGACATCGTATAAATGGCGACCCCTATTGCACATACACTGATGAAGTCGATTTTTGAAATTCGTCTTCACTCCATGCAGCATATAAATCTGTATGTTGGCAATGACGTCGCGAATTTTGTTCTTGTGGTGTGCTATGATCCGTGGTCGATCAACATGAAGCAAAGATTTCAAATAACCCCATGAAAAGATATCGCATGGAGTCAAATCTGGAGAGTGTGCCGGCCATTGGAGATCGCCTCTGAGAGAGATAAGTCACATGCATTTCGATTGGCAACAAAATCGCGTTCAGTTCATTTTTGCACAGCAACCAATTTATAGGGATGAAATTTAAAATCTTCATGGAGAATTCGTCGAACAGTGGTGTCCGAAATTCCCATAGCAGCTGCGTGTTTGACAGTCGAACACCGGAAAGAATGCACAACCGACTGCCTCACTCTTTCGATATTTTCCGGAGTTCTGATGGTTCATTGAAGTCCATTTCTGGGTTCAGCGACACTTCCCAAATAAGTTAACCCACGACAGAATCGAATTACGGCCAGGAACGAGTCTGTGAGGAGGAATTTCAAAGCTTGTGCGGGAGGAACGTTGCGTAGAGGCCATTAGAAAAGAAGCTTCCGACTGCGAAGGCCTGCTGCTCTCTAGTCCAGTGCATGATGGCAACCGACTGGAAGGAGATACAAACTTGGGAACCTCCCCCTTCAGTTGCGCCCTCTTACATCATTTTACCAGCCCAAATAACCGCGCGGGAATTTTTTCAAATAAGTAAGTTTCTCAGGCTCACCTTGTACTACTGTATATAGTTTAATTATCTATAATTCATGATCAAAATCGCATTCATAATTAAATTTAGAATCAAATTTGGAATCTGTCCAGTCTAGTAGAATCTAGAATTTGTTGTAAAAAACTGACGCCAAAAAGTTGGGGGGTTTTGTTTACATAACTATATAAGATCTTATTATGATCACTGTAGTTTTATCAATCCCTTCTGCGTGATGTAGCCTACTAACAGTTCATGTGAAGCATCACTATTGTCTCTTGTGATTTTGAAAAACATCTTCCAGGCATGGCTTATTGGAAACTTCAATTTACACAAGGAGCAGACAAAACCTCCTTATATTCTGCCGTCAGTCATGTAAGACAAATTAGCCTACTTAGATAAAAAATATATGGGTCTACATTCAATGTCAGTTAGCAGATATTTTGGACTTTCGGTTTCTTCATACACTTTTTTGACTATTACTATTACTATTACTATTACTATTACTATTACTATTACTATTACTATTACTATTACTATTACTATTACTATTACTATTACTATTATTTTGACTATTTTTTACAGTTTTTGACTACTACCTTTTTTTGTTCTTAGATGAGAATCCTAGGGAATAAAGTGAAGGAGGTGCTGGTAAGAAATTCTAGCAAGATGGGAAAATAACCACAGATCGGTCAATATTGGTTTGAAAATTATCTATTCAGTTTTGATTAATTGTAGGAAACATCCTGATGTACAATTTAGAACCAAATTGATGATTTTTTGAACCAATATTGTCAGTGCCCGTGTTATTTTTGCAAGAATGTCTTCTTTGCTTGGACAAACTATACAAGAGATGGAGAGAAGGGAGAAGAAGTTAAATAGAGTAAAGCAAGAAAGAAGAAAAAGAAGAAGAAGAAGAAGAGAAAAGAGTTGGAAACTTGTCGGCAATTTATGGCGGTTGGTTGGCTCGCGAGTCACCCACTCGTCTGCCGAATAAAAGAGTGCTTGGATCGAGTCCAGATTCCAGTAGCTGTTTTAGACTGAGAACTACTCCAGATTGCACCCGAGGCTAAATAATAGGATACCAGAGTTCAGACGGGGGTAATCAACGAATAGAGATGAAGAAGAAGAAGAAGAAGAAGAAGAAGAAGAAGAAGAAGATGACGAAGGAGAGAAGAGAAAGGAGGAAAAGGATGACGAGGAGGAGGTGGAGAGAAGGAGGAAAAGGAGGAGGAGGAGGAGAGAGAAGGAGGAGGAGGAGGAGGAGGAGGAGGAGGAGGAGGAAAGGAGAGGAGGAGGAGGAGGAGGACGAGGAGGAGGAGGAGGAGGAAGAGAAGAGGAAGATAAGGAGGAGGAGGAGGAGGATGAGGAGGAGAGAGAAAGATAAGAAGGAGGAGGAGGAAGGAGGAGGAGGAGGAGGAGAAGAAGGAAGAGAAGGAGAGATGGAGGAGGAAGAGAAGGAGGAGGAGAGGAGGAGGAGGAGGAAGAAGGAGGAGAGAAGGAGGAAGAGGAGAAGGAGAGAAGGAGGAAGAAAAGAAGGAGAGAAGAAAGAGGAGGAGGAAGAGAAGAAGAAGAGGAAGAAGAAGATGATGAAGAAGAAGAAGAGAAGAAGAAGAGAGAAGAAGAAGGAGAAAGGAGAAGATGGAATAGATGAGAAGGAGGAACGTGGAGGAGTATGAGGAAGAGAAGTAGAAGTAGAAGAATAGAAGATGAAGAAGAAGAAGAAGAAGAAAAAGAAGAGTAAGAGAAAGAAGCAGGAGGAGGATGATGAGAGAGGAGGAGGAGGAGGAGGAAGGAGGAGAGGAGGAGGAGGAAGGAGAGGAGGAGGAGAAGAGAAGAGGAGGAAGAGAAGAAGAAGAAGAAGAAGAAGAAGAAGAAGAAGAAGAAGAAGAAGAAGAAGAAGAAGAAGAAGAAGAAGAAGAAGAAGAAGAAGAAGAAGAAGAAGAAGAAGAAGAAGAAGAAGAAGAAGAAGAAGAAGAAGAAGAAGAAGAAGAGGGAAAAAAGAAGAAGAATATTTATATGATGAAGAAGAAGAAACGAGGAAGAAGGTGGGAAAGGGATGGAGAGATTGTGATAGAGGTGGTAGAACGAAGGAGAAGGATGGAGGTGAAGATGAACACAAGTAGAGAAAAAAGCATCCGACACGTATAGGAATGTTGCTGATTGTAGTTGAATCTTACGGTAGCACTAACCCCTGCTGGTTTCTTTCTTCCAATTCCAAATCTTATTTTCATTCTTATCTATTCATTTCATATGAGAAGAAATTGATATTAACTTTTATTGATGGATGATGAATACCATCAAATACTTATGGAACTTGTAACTGAAAAATATGTAACTTAAAACTGAAAGGATGGAAATTCTTTCCATGTATTCTGTTTGGCCGATATATTATTCTATGTCATCCAGCATAACGAAAAATCAACAGACAATGATATGACGTCATTTTACAACCGCTAATCAAATTGGATTTTCATTAAACAGTTCGAGCTTTACAATCAATTTCAGTATTCATCTATTTCCAATAATTAACAACTTAGAATAAGGGTTTAAGGAGGAATGTGTTTTATTCTGTTTTATTTCTCAAAATATAACAAACCATAATAATAAGCTTATAAAGTTATAAATAAATAAAAAGACAAGATGTTGTCAAACCACTGATTTATTAGAAAATTGAGACAATTTAAAATAGCTTCACTTGTTCAGCTTGACCAGCTTCTTTCACTCTTTGAGGAACATAACAAACCCCCAGAAACGCTTTGTTACTGTAATAACAATGGTGGAAAATTAAGATTTTTCGAAAATTTTAATTCTCATAATTTCTAAAAGGATTTATAAAGGATCAAGAATTATCAATTTTTGGGAGGAATTTGATAAACCAGTTAGTAATTCAACGAAGTTGGTAATCAACTATCAAATAAGCCAAGTTAGTACAGTAATTCAAACGGTTATTGAGATAAATTAGGCAAATATGCTAAAAACACAATTTTACAATAATTAAGGGCAATATAGAAAGAGATGATAATAATTCTGTATTTCTATGTATTGCGTCTTTGTGAAGATAATCAGTGTACAGTGTACAAAGAATAAATTCATTTGAATTTGAATTTGAAAAAATATGATTCCGTAATTTCATCTCTTTCCATATTATGATTTCAAATGAAATGGGAAATATCACAGTGTAATACCAGCCCTAGTCAGAGGCGCCAATATGAATGCCGAGCACTTTGATTTAGTAGATCGAAGTGCTTTGGTTTTCTGCTGCTGGGCTGTTCTGTTGTTCGGCTGCTGGCTTTACAATGCTCGTAACTCAGAAATTCTTCGGCTATTAATTTCAGACACACAAGACAGAACAACTCGAAATAATTAAGTTCACATTGGCTGCTGCGGCTACGGCTGTGCTGAGATAGGCCACAATCAACAACGTACAACGGCTCGACAGTAGCTGGCTACCAGAATTCAGCTTACACTCTTCCTCTTCTTCTTCTTCTTCTTCTTCTTCTTCTTCTTCTTCTTAATCTCTCTCTTTCCTCCCTTGAATTATTTATAGAATATACCATCTACGTTCTATTCAATTTTCCAATATAGTGAATAGAATTGTCAAAGACTATGAATTTAGGTTTATGTTCCATAATCTTCAATTCAACTAATACTCGAAGATTCCAGCAATTTCGAGAATTCACCTCCGGTTTTTATGTGCAGTGGAAAACTATAGCGGATTAGACCAATGTAAAAAATTATGATATTAGTTGTAAAACGAACAGTTTCTTTGGTATGAAGTATTTCCATTCACCAGAATTGTAGATTAGAGCTCCACTCAAATCATCAATGAATTTTTATTTTCTTTTTAAATAAATTAGCGGCTTCATATGCTAATTGATATTCTGACAGATACTTATTCATTTCTCAAGTCTCGTTAGTATGACAATATGAGCGGTTGGAGGATTATAGGATAGAGTGAGAGCATGAAGAAGAAGAAGAAGAAGAAGAAGAAGAAGAAGAAGAAGAAGAAGAAGAAGAAGAAGAAGAAGAAGAAGAAGAAGAAGAAGAAGAAGAAGAAGAAGAAGAAGAAGAAGAAGAAGAAGAAGAAGAAGAAGAAGAAGAAGAAGAAGAAGAAGAAGAAGAAGAAGAAGAAGAAGAAGAAGAAGAAGAAGAAGAAGAAGAAGAAGAAGAAGAAGAAGAAGAAGAAGAAGAAGAAGAAGAAGAAGAAGAAGAAGAAGAAGAAGAAGAAGAAGAAGAAGAACAAGAAGTAGTGGAAGAAGAAGAAGAGGAGGAAGAATAATATAAGAAAAATAAACGAGTGAAGATCGATTTTTGAAGGTGATCGGCTGTAGAGAGATTAATTTCTGGGAGTGGTGAGAGACTGTTTTTCCCTCTCTTTTGAACTCTCACTCCCTCTCAATCACTCTCTCTCTCTCTCTCTCTCTCTCTCTCTCTTCCTTTCTCTTTCTCTCATCTGCGAAATAATCCTTCAACCTCCTCCCTCCTTCCAATATTTTTTCCCCCAACTTCTGTTATAAGATTGTGTTTCGTTCATTAGTGGTTTGAAAAGTTGTCTGTTTCCGACTTTATTTGCTTTGTGTTTTTGTGTTTTTCGTTCCGTAAGTCCCTCTGAGCTATATTAATAATATGGATTTTATCTCTCACAGATAAAAACACCCTTCAGTAGCTGCCGAGATAACGAACATGGGCGGATTTCTTATAAAAGTTCACGGTTTAAAAAATTGAAACGAATTAATAAAAAAAGTTTCTCAGACTTTTGGGAAAAGCACTCCTGTGGCTGTAATCGCCTTTTCTCAACTTTTTTTGCATAGCTTGCCTTGAGGGATTATTCATTTTCCAAGTGTATCCACTTACGTGAGGATGTAACATTGTCTGGACTATTTTCTCTAGAAAAACTTGCTTGTCAGTCACATGTACGGTTGAAAGCTTTGATAATGTGAATGACGGTATCAATAATTGATTTTTATAATCACTTCATATCCACTGATAAAAAGAATGTTAATTCGATTGCTGGTGGAAATTACGTACATTGACTATAGAAAACGATATTAGTTTGTTAGTTTGTTGATGAGGGTGAAGCCCACATGAGCTAATAGGCTTGTGCGTGGGTAATGAAATGGATGATGGATGACGACTACTTTTTAGGTAGTCGGGACCGACGGCTTATCGTCTCCTCCGAAAGACGGGGTGGTCGTATCTATGTGATTGTGCTGTGGTCAAAAATATAGATATAGAAAACTATAGAATACATTGACTGTAGGGAAAACGATATGCCGCAGGATATACCTATATCATTCTCAGTTGGCTTATAGTATAGTCTGTCCAAGCAAAGAAGACCCTCTGGCAAGATGAGAAAGGACTCCAGATCGGTCAATCTTATACAATGGTCTGTCCAAACAAAGAAGGCCCTCTGGCAAGATGAGAAAATTACTCCAGATCGGTCAATATAATTTCAAAAATTATTTATTTGATCTCAAATTGTAGATCAGAATATTTCCTACGATTGAGACCAAATCAATAATTGATCAACAAATATTGATCGAGCTGGAGTCATATATCTATGAACAAAAATCTCAATTTTATCAACATCAAGAACTCAGACACCTATTATCTTGATATCATATTAAAAAATCCAAACTTTTTTAATTGGGATTTCTTATTACTGTACTTCATTAGTCACAAAATATAGCCAACTCTTCAAGTTCAAAGCAAATGTGAATTCAATCATACCGTCACCGATGATGTAATAGTGGGATAACCACATGGATTGATGATGTTCAATAATATGAGATTTCTTCTTTTAAAGTACCGTAGCCTGTTCTGTGGTACAGGCTTCAATCATTTCGATCTACAACCACTGGCGGCTCGTGCCCACGAAACAGGTGAAGTGCTGTTCAGTAAAATATACGAGCACTTCACCTGTTTCGTGGGTACGAGCCGCCAGTGCATACCGTAAAAGAAATCGGAATAAAAAATTGATTCTCTTTATTACAATAATTGAGGAAACAATCATGCTAGATCCTAGAAGAACCTATTGATTGAATATTATCCGAATAAAATTTGTTTGGTTCAAATATTTTTGTGACAGTTTCGAAATTTTAAATAGCTTTGCTGCTCAAAATGGAATGGATTCCACATTAGTATCCAACTACGTCATAGCATGACGTAAGAGCTCCAGCCAATCAGCAGTGAGTGCCGCCATTTTAGAACCGCCCTCGTTATAATCGTGCCTTCCTATTGGCCGGTGGGTTGGCGTTCAGAGCTTGACAAACTGTCAACTGATGAAATCACTCCTCACGGAATAACTTACGGGAGAAATGTCATCAAGCAATAATTGAGTTTTTCAGTTATTATTGATGAAATAGTAGAAGTGATAGTGGATACTCAATTTATAAAATGGTTTAAACTATTCAGTACTTTTTATTAAGTTTTTGGCAAGTAATTAAAATTATCAAGCAAATGGATTTGTTCGATTGTGATTGATAAAATACTCAATTGATAGAATGGTTCAAACTATTCAGTTTTTTTATTTTTATTTTTTTGGATAGTGATCGTAATAATAATTATGAGATGAACATCATTATTCTATTAATGGATTCTCAGAGAAAATGAATTCTATTAATGTAATGATTTTTTTATAAAGACAGTAGACCAATTATTTCACAATATAGACTCACTGGAACCCTATGGCTGAGGCCGCACTGCCGGTGGGTAGAGCCTGGAGGGTGGAGGGTAGTTGGTAAATCTATAGAACATACACACCATACACAGTAATACATTGTATGAATGGTATGACGTCATTCTGTTTTTTGAGATTATGTTGTCCATATTTAAGAATTTCAAGATGGCGGCTGAACACATACCATTCATACGATGTATTACTGTGGATGTGTGTATGTTCTATAGATCTACCAACTACTCTCCACCCTCCAGGCTCTACCCACTATCAGATAAAGAATATTTTGTGTTAGTTAAGTACAATAGGCTAATTGATAAAATACTCAATCGATAAAATGGTTCAAACTATTCAGTTTTTTCTATCTTAATTTTTTGGATAGTGATCATGATAATTATGAGATAAACTTCATTGGATTCTCTTATTGAATGATTTTGTTATAAAGACAGAAGACAAGTTACTTCACAATATAGACTCACTGGAACCCCATCAAATAGAGAATATTTTGAGTTATAGTCTGTCCAAGCAAAGAAGACCCTCTGGCAAAATAGGAAAGTGATCCCAGCTTGGTCAATATTGGTTCAAGAATTATAAATGTGGTCTTAATAGTAGAACAAATTTATAATTTTTTAACCAATATTGACCGTTCTTGAGTCATTCTCCCATCTTGCCAGAGGGTCTTCTTTGCTTGGAAAGACTATTCATGAAACGAACTCGAGATAACTTGAGGCATTGAGCCATTGAACATGGTCTATCTTGGAAGTTCAATTTAGTATTTTTCTCCTCAAATCCATCATTTTCCTTACCAATTCTCCAAAGAGAACATTGCAATGCATCGCCAGAAACTGATTTTCATCTTCACTTGAAAATCCATGTTACGCTTCCTCTAACTTGGAATGTCGCACAAAATCATCTGAAAATCAATCAATCTTTTTTGCTGAGTGTGATGCACACGTAATCTCAGGCTTGTGCGTAGGTAATGCGGAGGAAGATACACGAGATTAATCATTGTTAAATCCTCTAAAAACCTTTATCATAAAACAATCCCTCTCTAAAAAATCGTTCCATCTCGCAAAAAATTAGTATTGTTTCGAGGATAATGCTATTACTTTCTGCTATACTATTTGGTATGAAAATTCGTGTATAGTCTGTCCAAGCAAAGAAGACCCTCTGGCAAGATGGGAAAATAACTCCACCTTGATCAATACTTGTTCAAGAATTATAAATTGTGGTCTTAATAGTAGATGAAATCGTTCCATACAATTTGAGATCCAATCCATAATTTTTGAACCAATATTCACCGATCTGAAGTAACTTTACTATCTTGTCAGATGGTCTTCTTTGCTTGGACAGACTGTACTATTAAAAGGCAAGCAGAAAAATCCAAGCCGATAATTAATCATCCGTTAAATATCTACAAGAATCTTCACTTTTTCATCTCGCTGTAAGATGATTTTTAGGATGGATGCACTCCATTGCTCATCAGGATGACTAGCAACTTTTACCAATCTTCTCATCATCCAAGTAAATAGATCTTTTTCTCATCTTTTCATCATCTTTGTACAGTTCTCGGAAAGTTTTTCTCCCTTTTACCCAGCTATAACGGATAACAATGTGTATAGTCCAAATAAAGAAGACATTCTGGCAAGATGGGAAAATGACTCCAGATCGGTTAATATTGGTTAAAAAATCATGAGATTGGTCTCAAATTGTAGGAAACATTCTGATCTACAATTTGAGACCAAATTTATAATTTTTGAATCAATATTGACCGAGATGAAGTCATTTCACCATCTTGCCAGAATATCTTCTTTGGGTAGCCGACTTAAACTAGAAGTTTTTCTGGAAGTTTCAAGATTAAAGAGCATAACGGTATATCTTCTCGTTTCTTACTTTTTAGTGTAGTTCTATGTTTAAATTAGCGTGTGATTAACAAGGGAAGAAGAAGCGATAAAGCAGAAGAAAGAAAGAAATGGAAATTGATTTTTAGCCATTGATGGAAAATTATTATCGGGTGTGTTTTTAGTGTAATCAGTTAGTATTTTATTAACAATGAGATGGCCGTTGGTTGTCTAGTTAGTGCCGTTGGTACTAAGTAGAATAATTAATTTATTCCGTTCAGTTCATGAACAGTTATCACTAAAAATTTTGTTCCAGCCATTTTATAAATAGAAAACTTGATGAATGAATGAATAATGAATTTTATTTCCATCAGAAAAAACAAATAACATATTTTCGATTTGAAAAAACTGGAAATTAACTGACCACTACATCCAGTAAATGTGGCCAGTGTTCAGTAAAAAATTATAAAGATAAATAAACGATTCTCATTGTAATGATGTATTCATTTATTCACATTGAAAAGTAAATAAATTCTGTGAGAAGAGTCCGCTCATGTAGAAAGTAAGTGTCCTCTTAAAAATCGAATTTAAGGTTGAGGTTTCTCTGAAATTAATTTCTAGAAAGTCTTGAAATTGATGAATGTCTGAAATCGAAATTTCAGACCAAAAGACACTTTGGACTGTGCTTAGTTATTCTTGTGACTTAGTAGCTATTGCAAGCACTAGTAAGCACGGATACTAGAATATAAGGTAGGTATCATAAGCCTGATTAGCAGTAGATTGATAGGATTATGACGTTTTTGGAGCCCACAAAAAAAGCTGAAACGTCATAAAAAGCTGGTTTTTGGCTAAAACCTGCGCGTGATGATACCCAACGTGTGTTCTAGTAACCGTGCTAGTAAGAAAATCTAAGCCATGAATATACAGGGTGTTCCAGGAGGAGTGTGCAATACTTCTCAGGCTGATTTCTTACACCAAGTAGACAAAAAAGTTCCATGGGACTAACCCCCAAAAACTCTTTGTTACCGAGATAACAATGGCGGGAAATTGAGATTTTTCTAAATATATTAATTTTTCTAATTTTTTAGAGGCTTTAGTGAGGTTCTAAAATAATCAATGCCTATGTAAAATTAGCTGAGGAATTCAATGAAACCCGTTCCAAGTTTGTAACCTTAACGGTTATTGAGATAATTGAAAAAATATGCTAGAAAACGCCATTTTTTAAACAATAAGGGTTATAACTGGTTATAAAGAATCATAAAATTGTATTTCTTATTAATGGAAGTTGAAGAGGGTTGGATTCTAAAGAAAAAGTGGAATGGCAGCGATTGTTTAAATCTTACCCAAATCTCAGAAATGGCGATCAAAAATCGCAAATTTGACAAAACATAACACAAGTGATGAATTTGTATTTAGTAGCGATTTTGCGATTTTTGATCGCCATTTCTGAGATTTGGGTAAGATTTACACAATCGCTGCCATTTAACTTTTTCTTTAGAATCCGACTCTTTTCAACTTCCATTGATAAAAAATACATATTTATGATTCCTTATCCAATTATAACCCTTATTGTTGAAAAAATGGTGTTTCCAAGCATTTTTCAATTATCTCAATAACCGTTAAGGTTACAAACTTGGAACTGGTTTCATTGAATTCCTCAGCTAATTGTACATAGGAATTGATTATTTTAGAACCTCACTAAAGCCTCTAAAAAATTAGGAAAATAAATATTTTTGGAAAAATCTCAATTTTCCCCCATTGTTATCTCGGTAACAAAGCGTTTTTGGGGGTTGGTCCCATGGAACTTTTTTGTCTAATTGGTGTAAGAAATCAGCCTGAGAAGTATTGCACATTCCTCCTGAAACATCCTGTATTAGTGTTGAGTGAGTCATCCTATTTCCTATATTACAATAATTCCTAATTTCTATGAAACAGTTGCCAGTACTGTATAGTAGCGTAGTAGCATACAATACACTTCACAATCAAGGTTTCACATGCAATAAACAATAAAGCCTTGTTTTCATTGCTATAAAAGTAGCACCGGCATAAGTTAGTGCTTAAGTTAAGTGCATTAATAGTTAAGATGATACAGTAGCAATAAATTAACTGAATTAAACTAGTTCCATCATGCAAGATACAATTCTATAGTCCATTCACGATCACTTGAGACGAAAAAACAAACCTTTTGCGTATGTGTGCGTGTAATGGAAGGTCTTCTTCTATTCGAAAAAATTGGCTGCAGTCGAACAGCTGACTCTTGTCTGGAGCAGTGATTGGCTACAGTCCGATTTGTCTTGTCTCAAGACTGTTGTCTTGAACTGTGATTGGCTACAGCTGTTGGTCTGTGGCCGAAAGGTTCGCATAGTAGAAGACCTTCCATTACACGCACACACACTCAAAAAGTTTGTTTATTCCGTCTCAAGTGATCGTGAATAGAGTATAGAGTGTAATGAAACATACAGTATACAAGCACCACTGGCGGCTCGTACTCAAGAAATAGGTCCACTGTCTTATGCTGGTATAATATTCATTCATTTATTCAATTTTGCTAGTTTTTCATTCACTTTTCTATGCTATGACAAGGAAAAAATCATGTTAATAAAACTTAAATTTTACTGAAAATATACATGTTTTGACAAAAAATTGGAAACTATATCACTAATCTCCACTGGCGGCTCGTACCCACGAAACAGGTGAAGTGCACGTATCTTTTGCTGTACAACACTTCATCTGTTTCGTGGGCACGAGCCGTCAGTGGTTTCAAGTACATCTTTCTGTTGCATCAACACATAAATGTGCTTGAGTGACTTTTGTAGCACTGTAATTGAAATAAGGCTCAGCTGTGCAATACTGTACTTCAAAGCGGAATCACACAATACAGACAATGATAAATCTGAAATTACTGAAATCTGAGCTCAAATCTCTTTCTGAGTGAAATAATGTCAAGAACATGAAGTCTTACGCCAGTATTACACGATAGTAGTTCTATGAACATATCTGATCATATGGAAAGAGATGAAAATACGAAATCCTATTCAGATATGATCATAGAACTATTATCGTGTAATACTAGCCTTATCAATGCAAAATAGTCTTGTTATGTATAGTGATCTATCTATTTGACTGACACTGACTACAGCCCTACTCTATCCTGTCCAAGCAAAGAAGACCCTCTGGCAAGATGGGAGAATGACTCCAGCTCCGTCAATATTGGTTCGAAAATTATCAATTTGATCTCAAATTGTAGGAAACAATCAGATCTAATATTAAGACCTCATTCATAATTCTTGTTGACAAATATTGACCAAGCTGGAGTAATTTTCCCATCTGGCCAGAGGATCTTCTCTGCTTGGACAGACTATAATTTCGAATATTGAATGTCAGAAAGATGTTTAGGTGAATTGATGAAGTCGGCGCAGTTCTCCTTCTTCTCTTCATCTTCCTCTTCTTCTTCTTCTTCTTCTTCCTTCTTCTTTCTTCTTCTTCTTCTTCTTCTTCTTCTTCTTCTTCTTCTTCTTCTTCTTCTTCTTCTTCTTTTCTTTTCTTCTTCTTCTTCTTCTTCTTCTTCTTCTTCTTCTTCTTCTTCTTCTTCTTCTTCTTCTTCTTCTTCTTCTTCTTCTTCTTCTTCTTCTTCTTCTTCTTCTTCTTCTTCTTCTTCTTCTTCTTCTTCTTCTTCTTCTTCTTCTTCTTCTTCTTCTTCTTCTTCTTCTTCTTCTTCTTCTTCTTCTTCTTCTTCTTCTTCTTCTTCTTCTTCTTCTTCTTCTTCTTCTTCTTCTTCTTCTTCTTCTTCTTCTTCTTCTTCTTCTTCTTCTTCTTCTTCTTCTTCTTCTTCTTCTTCTTCTTCTTCTTCTTCTTCTTCTTCTTCTTCTTCTTCTTCTCCTTCTTCTCCTCCTCCTCGCAAGTGCCGCCAACAATCAATCACGCCATCTTTCTAGCTTCGGTAAAGTACAGAACTCCGACACAACCTCCTGAGTTTGTTTATGCTAATGCCTCAGCGGTGATAGTTCTATTTATCTAACCCTAAAGATCGTTTTTTTGTTCTGTTTTTCTCTTGCTGACTGATAATGATAATTGATGATCTTTGCTGATGATGAGACGTATGTTGGAATACTCAAGTTTAGTCTGTCCAAGCAAAGAAGACATTCTGGCAAGATAGGAGAATGACTCCAGCTCGTTGGTTAAAATATTATAAATTTTGTCTTAAATTGTAGGAAAAATTCTGATAGACAATTTGAGACTAAATTGTTTATTTCTGTACCGATATTGACCGAGCTGCAGTGATTTTCCCATCTTGCCAGAATGTCTTCTTTGTTTGGACAGACTATAGCTAGGAACCGCTGGCTGACTATTATGTCTGACTATAATACATAATACATGTACATAATACATGTATATAACTATGTCTGAATATGACAGTGATAATTTAGAGAAAGCTAAGAACAATTATATATATATATATTTTAAGAAATATTGTTTCTGAATAAGGTGTGAATGGGAATCATTGAGAAAAAATGACAAGGAAGGCACTGGCGGCTTGTGCCCACGAAACAGGTGAAGTTCCCGTACCTTTCACTGTAAAGCACTTCACCTGTTTCGTGGGCACGAGCTGCCAGTGGAGGAAGGTAGAGTAGAAGAGGAATGAGTGTTTGAAGAACATAAAGAATAAAATGGATGAAATCAGATGAAGTATGGAGGAATGGGAGAGAGAAAGGTGAAGGAGAAAGAAAAACAGTCAAAACAGAGAGAAAGTAAAGGAATAAGAGGAAGTGAATTGGAAATATTAGGACGAGGAAGAGGAGAAAACAGAAAAGAGTATAAGAGGAGATAAATCCAGTAAAGAAGAAATAAGAAAACGAATAAGACGAACTTAATGGTGGAGCAATAAATATTGGTTTGAATCGAACCTCACCAAAAAAAAAAAAAACACATTAAAAAATGGAAATCTATTAGGAAAAATTATTAGAATAATTAAAGGGTGAGATGGTTAAGAAGAATGAGAAGAGGGCGAGGAAAAATGATCAGGGTGATAAGATGAATAGAGAGGAAAATAAAATGATGTGGTAGGGATTGATGTATGTACTATATATAGGCGTAGTAGAAGGATAAGCAGAAAAAGGAGATAAAATTAAAATTGAACAAGAAGAATACAAATTGAAAGAAGGAGGAAAATTTAGAATGGAGAAAAACAAGCATTAAAAGAAACAACCAATTAAGAATGCAAAATCGTTTCGTTATAAATAAATGAAGGGCATTATAAAACAATTTACAGTGTAGTATCCAGCCCCACCGCTAAGCACCAAATTGCGTGCTTCATATCTTTTGTACAAGGCGCATGCGCAAACCTTGTTAAGTTATCTCTTCTTGTTATTTCTCTGTAATTTCTGTTCGCATCTTCCGTTTTATTCTCATCCTTCATATCCATTGAATCTTTTGAATCAGCTTGTGTCGTTTGCAAAGAGATAGGGCCTACTGTGAGAAAACTTTTACCACGACCATTTCCGTTTTAACAGTATTTATCGTGTAGTAGAAGGTTATTAGTTGAAATAAACTATTAAGCGTGTTTATCTCCTTTTAAATTTTAAATTTCATTATTTCTCTTTTTAAGCCGCTGTTCTATTCTCTCTTACCTTTCAAGTAGTTTTCATCTAATTTTCTTTGTTCATCAGATTTTCTCCTCGATCGTCCTCTTCCTCTATCACCAGCTATCACTGGCGGCTCGTACCCACGGAACAGGTGAAGTGCACGTATCTTTCACTGTGAAGCACTTCACCTGTTTCGTGGGCACGAGCCATCATTGCCAGCTATTCGTCCAATTCGTTCTTATTTACCTACTTTTACTTCTCCAATTCATCTTTTTATCACCACCTACTTCTTTCATCTTCTCTCTTATCATCTTTTTTCTATTCCTCCAATTCATCTTTTTATTTCCACCTCCTTCTTTCATCATCTTCCTTATCTTATCATCTTTCTTCTATCACTCCAATTCATCTTCTTATTTCCATCTTCTTCCTTATCTCATCAACTTCCTTCTATTCCTCCAATTCATATTTTTATTTTCACCTTCTTCCTTCATCATCTTCCTTATCTTATCATCTTCCTTCTACTCCTCCAATTCATCTTTTTATTTCCACCTTCTTCTTTCATCATCTTCCGTATCTTATCATCTTCCTTCTATTCCTCCCATTCATCTTTTTATTTCCACCTCCTTCTTTCATCATCTCCCTTATCTTACTCGTCAGGGCATAGGCTGAGGCCGCACTGCCAGTGGGTAGAGCGTGGAGGGTGGAGGGTAGATGGTAAATCTATAGAACATACACACCATCCACAGTAATACATCGAATGAATGGTATGTGTTCTGCCGCCATCCTGAAATTCTTAAATATGGACAACATAACCTCAAAAAACAGAATGACGTCATAACATTCATATGATGTATTACTGTGGATGGTGTGTATGTTCTATAGATTTACCATCTACCCTCCACCCTCCAGGCTCTACCCACCGGCAGTGCGGCCTCAGCCTTAGAGTAAGGAAATTACTAGAATTCTATACAATAATTTCTAATTTTTACTGCATGTAGTGTTCCTCATTACCTACTGCAGAAACATGACAGAATAGATAGCATGTGTGACATAGTCACTGGCTCCCAGTACTACATTCAAATTTCCTATTTTCTAAAATTTCTAAATTCTAATTTCAAAATAAAATATGGTTATAGTTATTTTTTCGTTATACTCTTATGTAATACACAACTTTCCAAGTTTGATTGCGCTTGGGAAATTGCTGTTTACAGAGAATCAAAGATCAGCTGTTCTGAATGCGGGAATAATCAATTTGATGATTATTAGCACTAATCATCATCACGATGATAATAATTACAGCACTGAATATCTAGTCCAGCTGTTTTTTCCGAATTCTGACGTATAAATTAACGAGTCGAACGAGCCGCCATGACAGTTCGCTGTGTGCTTTTGTGTAGCTGTTGTGTTGAAGTTATGTTGGCTTCAGTTAATATATTCAGTTGTTTAAGGTTTTAATAAATCCTTTTCAGACTAGTATGGCGAAAAAATGTACATAATTCGTGTGGGAAGGTTTACATAATAATAATTATTATTTTCCAAACTCGCCTAACGGCTCGTTTGTAAACATGAATTATTCGTATGTGAAAACGCCTTTCCTACACTTATTATGTAATATACTATTGTAATGTCCGTGCTCATGTGAAACTCACCCAAATCTCAGAATTCACCATCAGAGGGGATGCGGAACAATCACTTTTCACATTTGCTATGTTTTGTCTATTTCGTCTCCTCCTAAAATTTCTAAATTTGGTGATCGAGTTTCAAATTTACGGCCATCAAATGTTTTTCAAAACTTTATTCCATACAACTTCTTGCAATCAAAAAACCATACCAAGGTTATCATCCACTACAATATTCCTTTTTATCCATTTTCTACTTAACCACTGTCTACCAATCATTCCAAGCCACTTGTTAACGTATATGCTCCAGGGTAATCCACCATTTTCAATTTTCAAATCACGTACTAGTTTAGGGTAACTACTGTGGACTACAACCGCTATTATCAATCTATACTCTATCTGATCTAACTCCCGACTCGGATAACATTGTACTCCCTATCTTATACGTGTTAAGCCAAGATGGATCTTACATCATTTAGAGTATAGTGCGCCCCAAGGCCATTTTTGATGTGGCAGATATGTTATTGTTTCTAATATCCAAATTCATTCTGAAACAATTACGAACAGAGGTACAGCAGGAGATAATGAACGGTGATGATAGCGTAAAACGGTGGAAAGCAAACGATAATGGATATTTGATGATCTAGGTATAGTCTGTCCAAGCAGAGAAGACATTCTGGCAGGATGGGAAAATGTCTCTAGCTCGGTGAATATTGGTTCACAAATCATGAGAATTGGTTCGAAATTGTAGGAAACATTTTCATCTACAATTTAAGACAAAATTTATAATTTTTGAACGGATATTGACCGAGCTGGAGTCATTTTCACATCTTGCCAGAATGTCTTCTTTGCTTGGACAGACTATAGTTGAAGCTAGTGAACCAGTGGAGAACAAATTTCAGAATCGAGGTAGAGAAGGAGGAGGAGGAGAAGTGGAGGAGGAGGAGGAGGAGGAGGAGAAGGAGGAGGAGGAGGAGGAGGAGGAGGAGGAGGAGGAGAAGAAGGAGTAGTGGATGTGAGGAAAAAAGGTTTAGATAAGTCGTTACTAGTTGTGAATGTGATATTGTGGAAGTTATTCATATTGAATGAAATAATATAAGATATTGTAATCTGTGAATGTTAATGACATTAAAAAAAAGATTTAAAAATTGTGAGATAATCGATGTTTCCATATTAAATGAGAAATTAATATATTGTAATCAGTGAATGACATTATATTGTCATTGTTATCAAGTGAAATCAATTTATTATAATAGAATCTAAGAAAGATAAGTAGGTTCGAGAGTAGGACTTGAGAGTTTAGAAGAAAATATAATTAATATTGTATTATAATTAATATCAAAGGATATGATAAAATACAATATATCATTCAATATATCATAAAATACAATATATTTTATTTTATCCTTTGATATAAAAAAGAAAGCTTTGGCTTCAGTCAAAAGTGACACTTCACCTGATGAATTATTATTTTAAAAAATTGGAAAACCTATAAAAAAATTATATCGATGATGTGATAGTGGAAGAACCACATGGATCGATAATGTTTAATAATACTTTTAAAGTACCGTAGCCTGTTCTGTGGTACAGGCTTCAATCATTTCGATCTACAACCACTGGCGGCTTGTATCCACGAAACAGGTGAAGTGCTGTACAGTAATAGATACGAGCACTTCACCTGTTTCGTGGGCACGAGCCGCCAGTGTCTAAAACGTGAATGATGGCTGCATCAACCTGGTATTCACAGACTCGTATTCCTAATCCAAAAATGACGTAACAGTTGGTTTCAGCCAATCAGCATCGAGTACAGCCATTTTGGAACCGCCTCTAAAAGTCTCGCGCCTTCCTATTGGCTTACTACACAGCAGGCGGTAATAGCTTGACAAAACTTGAATCAACAGACCTACTTTTATTGTAACAACATTCTTTGTTGTTTTACGATAGAAATTATTCGATAAAAGACATAGGTTACCATATTAAATATTATTTGATAGTAAATTGAAAAATATTTCCGCCATTGGAACGGAAACTTGACTTTGTTGAATGTCTTCTTCTTCTTCTTTTTTTTCTTCTTCTTCTTCTTCTCCTTCTCCTCCTCCTCCTCCTTCTTCTTCTTTTTCTTGACAACATCAGCTGTTGGATCGCAAAAGGAGTAAACAAAATGAAATTGTCTTACTTCATAGCGCAGAGTATAGTGCTCTTCACTTTGAAATTAATGAAGTTACATTCAACAAAGAAGAAGAAGAATAAGAAGAAGACGAAGAAGAAGAAGAAGATGATGATGATGATGAAGAATTTATACACGTCATTAGACCAGAGTATTGGCTTTGTTTCTTTTGATTTGAAAAACATCATTCAGGCGAAGCTAAATGACAATTTGACATGAGCTGTTGGAGCTCACAAGGAGCAGATGATATCGCCTAACTTTTTCCAGTTATATCACCTTCTCTGTGCCTATATGTAGGCTACTGTTAACATGTACCCTATATAAAATATTACAGGCTAATACCTAGTACAGTAAATTTTACTGCCATGTAAAGTACAGCCATGCAAATCACATACTTTTAAAACAGAGTGAAAACCAATAGCATCTGGCAACAGAGCGTCCGCTAATTGCGACAACGATTGACAGAGCAAAAAGAAGAGATGTGTGACGGTGGAAGAAGGAATTTGGCAAGAGAATCCCGGTGCAAAAGAGAAGAAAAAAGAGGGAGAGGAATGTTGCTTTGTGGCACCGCCGTTGAGTAAAGCACTATTGGAAGGTGTTGGGATTCCTTTCAATTTGTAAGGAAATCAGAGTTGCGGATTTTGATTCAATTTCTGAATGCTTAATCGAATTCAAATCTTGAATGCTATTTCCAATTAAATTTTGTGTGAATGTATCACAGAGCTTGAGTCGTATAAAAATCGGAAAAGATGTAGATATAGAACAAAATTCAATATCCTATTGATTATTCATGAATCAATTTGCTTAATTAGGACTTATAGATCATAGATTAGAATCCAATGTTTGAAGACTTGAAATGTGTTTTAGGCGCTTGCTAAAACTGTGCGTTGTAGCCTACCATTGCTGTATGCTTCACTGGCGGCTCATGCCCATGAAACAGGTGAAGTGCTCTAGTAAAAGATATGAGCACTTCACCTGTTACGTGGGCACGAGCCGACAGTGGTATGCTGTCATTGTTTCAGTTCAATTCATACAGAGCTGATAGAGTTTTCCTTTATTAGAAAGAAAATAAAAAATTACATGAAAGTTTTTTTTCAAATAGCACTGTGTTGGAATGTAACTGCATCAAAAACCCTCTTTCAAGTCTCATCTCATTTCTAACTTCTAAATCTCATTCAGAAACAAAATCTGTATTTTGAATCTTGTTCATCTGTATGTATAGTCTGTCCAAGCAAAGAAGACCCTCTTGCAAGATGAGATAATGACTCCAGCTCAGTCAGTTTTTGTTCAAAAATTATTGATCTGATCTCAATTGTAGGAAACATTCTGATCTACAATTTAAGGCCAAATCAATAATTTTTGAAGCGATATTGACCGAGCTGGATTCATTTTCTCATCGTGCCAGAGGGTCTTCTTTGCTTGGACTGAGTATACCATATTTGATCAAAATCAAACATGGCTGAATCTATGGATTGACATGGCCCAATCTGTAGATATTCAATAGATAATATGATTTGAATTCTCTAAAATATTGTGCTAGTAATGCCAAAATACCGTTAGATATTACCTTCATCTCTTAGATATTTTATAGATTTCATCTCTATAGATTTTTCTATTTCTATTTTTCTAGTTCAACTGAGATTGTGCTCACACGTCTTTGAATATAGTCTGGCCGAGCAAAGAAGACCCTCTGGCAAGATTAGAAAATGACTCCAGCTCGGTTAATATTTGTTTCAAAAAATATCGATTTGGTCTCAAATTTTAGATCAGAATGTTTCCTACGTTTGAGCCCAAATCAATAATTTTCGAACCAATATTGACCGAGCTGAAGTCATTTTCTCATCTTGCCAGAGGGTCTTTGCTTGGACAGACTATAACAATACACGTACAGATCACAATTAGAATAGGTTACACGAAGGCTATAGCTGACGCAAAAATTTTGGGCCGTTTCGTCTGCTCCTTGTGCGCTTCAACATCTGTTGTTGTCAATCAGGATGTCATTTGTCATTTAGATATGTTTGACATTGTCATTTAGGATGATGATTTGAAATCAAAAGAGACAATAGATGCTTTACATCAGCTGTTAGTTAGATGTTACATTACGTATAAGAAACAGACAAAAACGCCCATGTTATTGTCGTCAGCCATACTATATACTTTCAGACACTACTTCAGATACTTCCAGATACTATCATCCAAGGCTAGTAAATCTTACCAGGTGGGATATTTGCCTGGAAATTATGGTTCACAAATCTGACGTCACTATTTTTCTACAGTGTCGCACTCTAGCGCCCAAAATGAAAAGCACAGCTGATGAAAATGTAAACATAACCTATTTTCGTTAGTGTTGAAGAATAGTATTGTTGTAATTACTTCTGATGAGTTGAGAACATCACAAATAACAAGGAAACAATATTTTTAAGTTGTCCTAGTTGTTTTGTAGTGAAATATGATTATTTTCATTTTTATAATCGTAATCGCATAGTTTGAACCCACCAAAGCTTTTTTTTCTCAACGAGAGCGCCAGCTTCTCGAATCTTTGGCCCCAATTTATGACAACTAAAGCATTATATTGTTCTAATATCACAACATTATTCATCATTATTCGACTGTAATAATACTCAATAAATTAATTCATCATTTTTAAATATTTTCACAATTATTTTCATTGATCCTAGGAATCCTAGATACATGTCGAATCATAAATATAGGAATAAAGCATAATGTAAAAAATAAAACTAGTGACGTCATCCGGCAGGAAAAAAGTGGACTGCTGGGCTCTTATGGACGCTGGCCTACCTGGTAGATTTACTTACCTTGACTATCATCAGCCATCCTATTTAGGCTACGTCTCCTCCACTTCCCCACGTTAAATTCAATTCCTCCAAAACCCAATTCCGCATTGATGTTCTCAATTACCCCAACATGATACGGCCACCCATCCTCACCCAGATCATCAGTAAAACACCTGCTAACCCAGCAATTTGAACTCGAAAATAGAATATTCCATTCCAAACGTAAATACCGGCTTACTGACGGCCTCATCTTAATGCATCAGCGTCAAGATTAATAGCAGATCTTCAATGTGCTTGAGCGGCCCAACCCAAAGTTGAATTCAACTAGTTGCTATGGAGATTAACGTTGAATCAACGAATCAAACCAGTTCTCACAGAGATCAACGTTGAATCAATGGTTTATTGAATCAATCAAACAAACCAGTTCCCACAGAGATCAACGTTGAATCAATGGTTTAT
The DNA here is from genome assembly GCA_017141385.1 of Sogatella furcifera. NCBI lineage: Eukaryota > Metazoa > Arthropoda > Insecta > Hemiptera > Delphacidae > Sogatella > Sogatella furcifera. The sequence continues at coordinate 41,597,118 of CM029549.1, forward strand.
TGAATCAATGAAACAAACCAGTTTCTATAGAGATTAACGTTGAATTAACGGTTTATTGGATCAACGAAACCCCACAAATGAGCATTTGAAGGCGATGAACTAGACATAAAAGCAATGGCGGTTCGTGCCTACGAAACAGGTGAAGTGCAGTATAGTAAAAGATACGGGCACTTCACCTGTTTCGTGGGTACGAGCCGCCAGTAATAAAAGAATTGTTGGAAGATTGCTGATTTGTCCCCTTCAAATCCTGATTTGTGAGGTTTGGGTGCGTTTCAGATGAAAAAGTTACTGAACATTTTTTCTTGAAGCTTAGATTCTCTACAATATTACATAGTTTGAAATACCCTTAGTTAACAATGGAGTATTGTATTTCTATATCTTTGAAAAGTTTGAAAGTTGAATTTCCCTGCATATTTTGCCCATTTAAGTCAATAATTATCAAAGTTAAAATCTTCTAGTTTATATCATTGGATACTTCAGCTTCCAATTTTAAATTTCACTTAAGCCTCAATTTCGAATTTTAAATTTCACTTAAGCTTCAAATTTTACGTGAGAATTGATTAGATCACTCAAGTATAGGCTTGCACTCATGATGCTATCACAAAATTATGAAATTGAAAATTTCAAGAAAAATGTGAAATCTTCCGTCATCTTTATCTCATTAACAAAACATTTTAATCCTCATATTTACTGAACAGTTTTCTATTCTATTCTTATGTAAGGAAACAGCATTCAAATTTTCTTTCAAAAGCATCCTATCATGTAGGTTACGTGCTACATGATCCAAATTTATTTAGCTTATCTAAGGCCGGTATCACCCGATAATATTTCCATTTTCATTGTTGATTACATGGAAAGAGATGAAAATGTGATTTGGTATCTCTTTTCATATGATTAACCATGATAATAGAAAGGTTATCGTGTAATACCTGCCTAATTATTTATTTGAACAAAGCAACTCATAAAGCTGGATTTAATACTTCAACTAACTCATCAACTACAGTTAAATCAACTAAAGTAGTTAATTTTCCTTGAAAACTGTATCTATGTTTAACTCGTCTTCCAGCCATCACCACTGGATACTCCAGCCGCTTATTAATGCATTCACTGGAGTCGATTAGCGACTGACTGGTGGCTGCTGGAGAAGATCGTACTTCCAGTCATCTAATATTATTCCAGTTCGGTCATTTTCCAGCGGCAAGGCTAATGACCACTAACTTCAACCTACAGATCACTGTATATTGCCATCTCTTACAAATAGAGCGTATACTTATCGAACGAGATGATTTGCTGTGTTATTATTCTGTGTTTATTAATTTTGTTCTTCATTTTGTTTTATTTTTACATCTGATGTTTGTAAACTTGTTCATATTTTGTATTTTACTATCTTATGGTGGCTCCACACGCTCGGGTGAGTGGCCAATCCGAGCGGCCAGTCGAGCGGCTCGGGCGCTCGTTTACCATCCACACACGACACGAGTGCCAGCGCCATTCTGCCATTTTGACAGCGCAGGCGAGCGCTGAGGCGAGCGCCGGTTGCCGCCAATTCTTCCCGCTTTTTGAAAATGGCAGAGATCGCTGCAGCTCAGGCATATGCTGCTCTTTCATATTATAATTATGTGCTGTGTTTCCATAAAAATAAGATTAAAACGAGAAAACCGTACAAGAAGAGAAGATGGTGGATGACGTCAGTCAACGGGAGTCGGACAAAGTAAGTACCGTACCAAAAATCTTGCTCATAGGTTAGCTCGGTGTGACTTCCAACCTACAAAATAGTTGCAGATTACCACTTTATAAGCTTACAAATAACAATAAAGCTTACAAAACTTACAATACAAAGCTTACCATGTCTGTGTATTGGCGGCGCAGGGGTCAGGTGCCCCTTTGTAAAATATAGATATTGTACGTAGTCCCTACTTGTAACATTAATATGGTTTCATTACCCTCCTTTGGGAGATTGGCTGTCGTTAGTCAAGATCGTCAGTCATTTCCTGTCTCTGGAGGAATAGTTAGTAGCCTAATTATCAATGGATGAATTGTTTTACTGATTAACTGGATGTTATTCAGAGGTGTTCTGCGCCATCACTTGGTTACGAAAACTGGCTTATGGTTGAGAGGATCAACGTGCTAACCACACACGTTACGGTACCTCTTTGGTTTGTCAATGGCTCAACAGCCCAATAAGGGCCTAGGCCTACCAGCTGGTTGCCAGTTTCATTTACACCCTTCAGGGGCTGTTGAGCCATTAACAAAGAATTGTTCTAGTATGGAGGAGGGAACATAGGGTGGTGGGGGTCTGGGTATTAAAAAATAAATTCTAGTTTTTAGAGTGATTTTAAAGCTTTAATTTGTGTATTTTCAATAAAATTATTTACTCTCCCTCACTCCTTTTTTCAGAGGTACCTATACAAAATGGGGAAAATGACTTCAGCTCGATCAATTTTGTTTCATATATTGTAAATTCAGCCTCAAATTGTTTGAAATATTCTGATTTACAGTTTGACACTAAATTCACAATTTTCGAATTAATACTGGCTAAGCTGGAGTCATTTTCCCATCTTCCCAGAATGTTTCTTTAATAGGAGTTATGTCTTCCGAATTAAAAAGACAAAATGTCTTCTGGGAATAGAAGTAGGCCTACCAATTTGTACATGGTATACGAGTCTATATTGTATTATAGTAAGTTACATATTGTTGGTGGGGAAAGAGGTTTTTTGAGCTTCTAAGTGTATTCACGCTAGAAGCAGAGGAAAAGAGGTGGGAACTACCCTTACTTCCAAAATTTTATTCAAGTTGTTTATATGCTTCAGTTCCAAGTAGTTGTAGCCTATATGTTACTACAATTCAAGAAACATGTCGAACAAGACAAACCATATTTGATGAAATCTGTTTCATAAAAGAAATTTTTCCAGGGAAACTATGGACAACATGTTCATAGAAATGCTGCGAGAGCCTTCTGGCGAATTCGACAATTTTTGCCGAATGTCGACAAGTGATTTTGAGAAACTTCTGGGTAAGATCTCACCATTGATTGAGAAGAAAAATACTGCGATGAGAGAGGCAATACCTCCCAAAGTGAGACTTGCACTAACTTTGAGGTTCCTGGCATCAGGTTTGTAACTCCACTTTCAATAAATCTTTTATGAATACAGTATTTGTAGGATTAAAAAAAAATTAAGTAATACATATAGAAAATTGTAAAGCTCCCAAACAATACTGTAGAGTGTGTAGTATTTCATAGGTGCACTAAATAATATGGATAATTTCAAATAAGCCCGTAGCAATTTATAACACTTTATTGACTCAATTATTTACTGTATATAAAATACAGTTTTTTTAATATAAAATACAGTTTTTTTAATATAAAATACAGTTTTTTTATATAAAATACAGTTTTCTTTTAATATAAACTCTTAACAACCAAGCCATCAATCTCGTACATCAATTCAATTCTTTCATTTTCAGAAAGCTTTCTTAGCTTCTGGGCTAAAAGTTGACCATATAACTCACATTCGTCATCTTTCTTTCGAAGGGTCTCACTCAAGTTGTCAAATGCCACTTTCATGTGTTGCTCAGCACTATGCAGGTCCTGTTGAAGTGATCGTTTCGTTTTTCTTGGCTTTTGAACGGATACAGAGGTTACACTACCGGTACTGGTTCCTGGCATTGGATCCTCTACCTCTTCAACCGATTCTGATAGTTCAAAAGATGATTGTTCAGCAGGACCCTGAAAATATAAATCACATATTAAATCAAGATAAACTATTTCTGCTCTTTGCAACATTTCCTAACATTTCAACAGTCATTAAAGGGGGTGGCGTAGCTGAGTGGGTAAAGCGCTGGCGTTGCAACCCAAAGGTCCCGGGTTCAAACCCAGGTCAGACCAGGAATTTTTCTCAGGCCACTCTCCCGTGTTTCGGATGGACACGTTAAGCCGTCGGTCCCGGCTGCCTAAAAACAGTCGTTAAGTCATGTCAGAGGCCCTGAAATTGATCAGGAGCGACCTGAAAACTCTGACACCAGACCTGAGCCAGCCAGGTCACACGAATATTATTATTATTATTATAACAATCATTAAAATATTACATAAGCCTACTCTGTTTATTTTCTAGATGCCATCAAATGCAGATGAATGGTTGGTGGTAGAAGAGGGATTCAAGGACAAATTTCCACATTGCGTTGGCTGTTTGGACGGAAAGCACGTTGTTATGCAAGCACCATTCAATAGTGGTTCTGAGTATTATAATTACAAAAGGTCTTTCAGCATTGTTTTGTTAGCATTGGTCAACAGCAATTACCAATTTATGTTTGCAGACATTGGTAGCCAAGGTAGAATTAGTGATGGTGGGGTTCTAATGAACAGTTTACTGTGGAAGAAAATTTGTGATCATGAACTGCATTTGCCTCCAGACTGTCCATTGCCTGGTTCAACAAAACCTTTACCATACGTTATTTTAGCAGATGGAGCGTTTGCTCTCAGTACCACAATCATGAAGCCGTATCCAGGAAACCACGAATTTGGTTCGAAAAAACGGATCTTCAATAGAAAGCTATCTAGTTCACGAGTGAAGGTAGAAAATGTATTTGGTATAATGGCTTCAGTTTTCAGAATATTCCGAACACCAATAGCGCTTCAACCACCAACAGTGTCTTTAATTACAATGACATGTGTACTTTTGCATAATTATCTTAGAAAAAGTAGAAGCTCAAGAAGTCTGTACACTCCACCTGGTTCTTTTGATCATTATGACCTTGAAGGAAATTTAATTCAAGCAGGTTCTTGGAGACAAGAAGTGGACTTGAATAATACAAGTTTGAGAAACCTTCAGCAAACAGCTCGCAGGAGTAAAATAGCGGCTCAAAATGTCAGAGATGAGTTCAGCAATTATTTTTATAATAATCGTTAAAATGTACCTTCAAGTTTAATCCCTAGTTTCTACTCCTTAGTATTTTATTATATTTTATACTAGTAATAATATTGTCTTATATACTGCATACGGTAGTACAATAGCAGCAAGCATTTAAAAGGCATACCAGTGTACTAATGTAAGTAATGTTGAGTAGCTCAGTGCCCAAACTTAAATTTGATTTTTTTTTTAATTAAAAATCTCGAAATTCTCATTAACTGAGTAGCATTTTTAAAATTTATTTGAATTGCTTGACTTATGGATCAAGATTGTAAATATATAATATTTCATTAGAATAATATTTCAACAAGATAAATGAATGTTCAATTTTTTGTCACTTTTACTATTATTCTATGTATGAATGAATGTAAATTCTATTCAAGAATTGATTAGATTTTCAATATACACTCATTAATAAATAAATAGAAATTTAACTTGAGATATCATTAGACATTCCTTTTCCATCAAGATAAGGTTAAAGTCACAATCAAATTTTGATTGTAACAAGAATATGACATTAATTCAATGGGACAAGTAGTGTTATGGTAACATTGAAATATAGCAATATTATTTTTTTGTATTGAAGGATAATTATTTGATTTTCTCTTCAAGAATGGACTGAGGCCCTTTTTCATCAGACTATGTTTCAATTTCTTGATTTCAACACCAATTTTTTGTATATTCTACAGAAGGTTTTATTTTATCTGACATTTTGTCTGTCGGTTGAAAGGTTTGATATAGGCTAGTTGCATGAGATTTGGCAGGGATATTTATTTTTCAACTAAAATAAAATATATTTATTTTTTCGCATCGATGTATATTGTCTGTAAAAGCAGCTATATACTGTCTGAAAAATTGTCTGTAGCATCAGCAGATGCCATAGTGACGGCCGAAAAAAATGGATTATGACAGGCTTCTGCATAGCTGACTTTCTTATGCCAATTTTCTGAATCAACGCACACTCGGGGAGCATGGGTATTGGGAACTATACTAGTATTCTCAACCTACAATATTTGTAAATCATGAATAGCCTACATCTTTGTGAGCTTTGTTTGTGTGAAACTTTATAGATTCATAGAAAAAAAAACATTTTTACCAACCTCGTCCGTGTTAATGGAATCATTCGTAGTGTAGACGGGCAACAGGAATGACTCCATGGTAGCATACGCAAACCATATAGGATTATATACTTCTGATGTGCCGGCGCCGCTCCTGATGGAGGCCCGCTTCCTCCTCAGGTGGCCACGGAAGGTTGCCATTAATGTCTCCTTCTTCTTTTTTAGAAGATGGATGGGGCAATCCATCTGAGTGCTTATCCTCCCCCAAGCGTCATTTACCTGAGAAAACAGAAATTAAGTTATCAGTACAAAAATGTGGAATAAGTTCATGATTTTTCTGAGGGTGAAGCCCACATGAGCTCACAGGCTTGTGCGTGAGTAATGAAATGAGAGATGACGACTACTTGTTGGGTAGTCGGGACCGACGGCTTATTGTCTCCTCCAAAAGATGGGGTGACCCAATTAATGTATATATTCGTACATACAAATAAATTATTTGAGGTCAAGACTAGCCTATTTTAAATTAGGGTCGAAGTCATCATTAAAAGTTAAATATATCCCAGTTGACGGTGGGTCAGTCAATGTGTTTGTAGGCTATAATATATTATAATGATTGTTTTAGCAGCTTAATATATAGGCCTACCAGCGCGCATACTCACGGTAACAATATACGGGGAGACTGCCTACTCAAAATTTAGGATACTTACAGGACTCAACATATATAGTTAATGTTCTGTAGCCTTTTCTATGAAAACTAAAAGCTGAAAGAAGAGGCAAGACATTCTATCAATAAATTAATAAACTCAGCTAAAGGATGAGTTGACAAATAAAAAAGTACCTAGGCTTGTAAATTTTAAAACCTTCTTGTTATAAGCTATTTTGAAGAAAGAAGTTGTGGACTGTGTTTGTAATCATATAAAATTAGTATTTTGCATTCTTTCAATTTGATAAATATAATAATCAAGCTTGGAATAAATTAATGTAGGGTATATCAAGCTTCATAGAATCAAATGGATATAAAAAGAGGTAGGCTAATATATTCTCTATTTTACAGATTTTTTCACTCCAGAACCAAGAAAAACACTTTATTTACTTACCTTATTTTTGTCCTTGTGAAACTTATGTTTCGGGTCCCAAATTACCGATTCACCCTGATAAATTTCCAAAAACTTGAGCACATTCTCATTTGAAAAATCCATCTTTATTACAGTGCTGTGAAACTACTGTATTATTATGAGCCGCTGTCAAAATACAAACAAAAGTGACGTAGTAGGTCACGTGTCCAGGGACACTCGAGAACGAGCGTGTGGATGGAAGATTTCGCATCGACTCGCTTGGCGCTCGCCTCCTTTGATCTTTGGTCAGAGACCGACAAAATAGCGAGCGCCGGCCAGTCGAGCGGAGCGGAGGCGATCGCAGGCAAGCGGACCATCCACACGCTCGCGCTCGCCTGATATCGCCTGCGCTCGGCCAGCGTGTGGAGCCGGGATTAGAAGCATATATCTCATGTTAAATCACTGGCGGCTCGTGCTCACGAAACAGGTGAGGTGCTGTACAGTTGAAGATATAAACAGCACTACACCTGTTACGTGGGTTAATTCTATTTGATTTTCGATTCTCATTTATACACCATTAAGCCTTCTGTCTAATCAATCTTGATCTCCAATATCTGTACTCAAGTCTGATATTTTGAAATAATATACAATTTTTTCTTTGATTTAGTCTAATTTCATAGTTAACACTGAAATTTATCAATATGTACAGTATCTTATTGTATAGTTATTAGGCACCTGCTGAAAACTCTATAGATTTAGCGGGGCCATTTTTGTGATGTCTTTTGAATAAATGAAATTATGATTTACTCTGTATTGTGTATAAAAATTTCAATTCCAAAAAAATGATAAATTCCATGAATGTTATTCATATTAATGAGATCCATTTTTTAAATATTATTCTGGGATAATATTATGTTTCCCTTAGAATTTCGATGCCTTGTTATGTAAAATTATATTTCAGATGTACACTGTATATTGCAAAGAAGACTTTAAAGTTTAATGTATACCAGATAGTCCCATATATTTGAGGTGAGCATTCACCTCGTTTCAGTAGTACAGAAGTTCAGTATAAAACTTCACGAAAGAACTATAAACTTCAGTATAAGACTTTTAAAACTTCACGAAACAGGCTTCTGGTTCTGTTTTGTTGCATTTACAGTTAATTGCAAAAATGTAAATTGAGGTTAGCGTAGCTGGAAAAATATTTCTTTGCATATTTCCCTGCAGATCAGAAAACATAATTTAACGGAGGTTAACTTTAACTCAAGATTTGTACAATCAGCAGCAACAGGATTTTAAATTTTGACATTTTTGTATTTCCAATGTTGTACAGGCAACTTCGTTGAGGTAGTTGAATGATATCCATAATCGTCTAAAAGTTGTCAAAGCTTACATTTTTTTCACACTTATCCAAGTGTGTTATGATATTTATGCCCGGTTTTTCCAAGCACAATCAAAGTTGAGGGACCCTCAAGTTTACTACACTTTACAACATTTCCTATATTAATCATAGAAAATGTCAGCTGTTCATCAAAATTTGAGGGTCCCTCAACTTTGAGTGTGCTTGGAAAAACCCGGCATTAGTCTAATGACTGTAACTATTTTTAGAAATCTAGTGATCTAGTTCTTCTTCTTCTTCTTCTTCTTCTTCTTTTTTCTTCTTCTTCTTCTTCTTCTTCACTCCAGGGATTAGGTTTATCGAATAACCTGTTCCATATAATAAAATTCCAAATAATCTAGTTGTATTACGTATTAGAATTGATCCATTTTATGGAGAATTGAGAAATGAATAGACAATAATTAATCAAAAATATACATTTATTGATGAAAATAGTTTGTAATTAAATAATGAATGTTATAGTATTTCCGATAATTCTATGTGCAATCCTTAACAATATACATGACTAGAGATAAAATAGAGATACATAATGATGTTCTTATATATAAATAAAATGTAATACAGATCTAATTTTTAAAGCAATCCTTAACCATGCTTTTTCTATGTAAATCTACAACACAAGAAAAATATTATTATGAATATATAACATTATAGAACAAAGATTCAATTGTTTAGAACTAAAATAGTTCCTGAAATATTTTTGTGTTTATGATACAAAGATTGAATATAATCTTCAACTTAAAGTTGAATAATTTCAGAATTTTTACGCAATTCGAAAAATAACATAAAATAATCTAATTATTACTTCCTAAATTCAATTTATTATCCAGCAATTGAACTGTTAAATATTGTTAATAAAAATTCAGTATTATTTTCATAATCTTGACATTTAATATAATTTAGCAAGATAAAAACTGTCAAGCTTCATATCTAGCAAATTGAATAATTGAGATCAGGCACATTGATAGGCATTAACGTTAAAGTTTACTCTTCATTTTTTTTTTAAATCTAGATTTCCTTTTGTAGTGTTAACTTCAGTCTTAAGAGATTGTTTGTTATTGATGATGAAGAATTATAATATTGTTACTTAATATTGCTGGAGTATAGGTTAAAACTGGAAATTCTTCACTTTTATCAATATTTTAGAGTGGATTAAATCCATTATAAGTGCTCTTGTCAAAAATGTGAACGTTATTAAGAAGATAATACAATTACAATGTTCTAATGGAATAGATTTATCAAAATAGTTTTATAAAAAATTGTTCAAGATTTAATCATGTTTTTCAAGATCCAATATTTACTATTCAAATGATTATCATTGGCTAACAAATTCTTACCATGAAATTGAGTTAGAAATGTACATTTTATACCACATATTGAACTAATACAACATAATAAATGCAGGCTATCACATATGATTTCTATACACTATGAACAATAATAAATACATCAGACAACTATGAGCTATCGAAAATCTATGCACTATTGAGATTTCGTTCCTACCTTTTAAGCATCACATTTTACACAAATATAGACATTAAAAAAGATTACATCAATAGTTAAGATGATACAATAGTAATAAATTAACAAAATTAAACTAGTTCCATCATGCAAGATACAATGCTAGAGTGTAATGAAACATACAGTATACAAGCACCACTGGCGGCTCGTACCCATGAAATACGTGAAGTGCCCGTATCTTTTACGGTTCAGCACTTCACTGTTTCGTGGGCACAAGCACCATATCAACTCATCGGTGCAGCAATTGAATTGATTAAAACGAATAACACCGGGCGGTGTATAATAGGCCTACAGATGGTCATAATTTATTGATTATTACCCAACAATATCATACAGAATAATACAAAATTGCTTACAAAATAGGTGCTATAGCTTTCATGAGCTGCATATCAATCACATATCTTCCCTATTAACTATCAATAGACGTTGTGCAAAAATAAATAACTTGTATTGAAAATAAATAATATACATTTTTGAAGCTAAACTGTGATAATTATACTCCAAACTCTGATAATTCACATTTTCTAACATATAATTCCTTCAAAGAATAGATTGGAAGATTTCCTTTACATGTAAATAGATTTTTAAGCTAAACTGTGATTATTATACTCCAAACTCTGATAATTCACATTTTCTAACATATAATTCCTTCAAAGAATAGATTGGAAGATTTCCTATACATGTAAATAACTCAAATTAAATTTGATAAATATTGACTTGCTATGAATATTGACTCTCCAATTTGGAACCAAATTTATAATATTTGAACCAATGTTGTCCAATCTGAAGTTATTTTCTCATTTTGCCAGAACTTGCTAACGTTTTCAACATAGACGATTTTCGTCGTTTAATAATTATTATTATTATGATCTGTGTCATCTGTGTATGCGAATATGAATATAAATAAAAAGTTGAAGTATATATGCGTGTCGTTTAAGTTGGCACGGTTTGTTTACTTTAATTAGTTGCAAGCGAATTGAAAATCAAAACTGAAAAACTTGACAATTTCAAATAAACACTGACCAGCTTTTACAGCGCGCTTGACTGGAGATCAGACGTCAGTTAACTGGTCAGCTGAGGAATTTCAGATACAGTTTTGAGCGTGGAATGTTCGCTAATCGGAGGTTAAGAGAAAGAGGAGGATATGAGAAGGAGAGAGAGGAGAATAGGAGGGGGAAGAGAGAAGAATAAAGAAGAAGCAAGCGAAAGAGACAATCTGACACAACACGCTCTTCCCCGGGAGGCTTACTGCGTTCAGACAGCGGAAGATAGATGTAGTCTGCAGTCTGTACAAGCAAAGAAGACATTCTGGCAAGATGGGAAAATGACTCCAGCTCAGTCAATATTGATTGAAAAATTATTAATTTCCTTTCAAATCATAGATTAGAATGTTTTCTCCAATTTGAAACCAAATTTATAATTTTTGAACCAATATTGACCGATCTGGAGTCATTTTCCTATCTTACCAGAAAGTCTTCTTTGCTTGGACAGACTTTACCAATCAAGGGTGGCCTTACATCTCACATGATATATAAAAAATATGAATAATTTTGAACAAGATTGGATTTTCCCATCGATCACAAGAGATATGGGATCAAGATGTTGATTAACTTACGTTCTTGTACTTATTAAACCTTGAAAATATTTAGAACCCTATGTTATAACGTAGATTTGTTCAGATTGTGGCTTTCACGTAATACTTTTATCAATTGTTATAATATGGACTTGCTGATTGAAAAAATTAATAGCCCATATTGTACAAAATATCTTCTGGAAGATAGGATGACTCAAATATTATCTCCAATTCTGTTATTTCGAATCTCCCAATCTATCCTAATCAAGAAATTACATACCGTCCTGATGTAAATTGTCATGTATATGTCATGATGTAAATGTCAAGAAATTACATATCAATCTGATGATACTGATTATTACTACCAATAAATAATTACTAATCTAATTACTAATTACTAATTACAAATCTAAACTTCACTACTAACTTTATTATTATGCGAAATCACTATACAACATTAAAATTAGGCCTGTACACATTGACACAGCTGAAAAACTGTATTGATCACAACAAAGAACACATAGACAAAAAATATACAAATACATAATGCATCATACAAATATTTTTCAAAAATTGGAATGTTTATAGTCATAAAAAGCCTTTTTGAAAACCACGTTTCACTCAAGGAGGTTGTAGCCTCCTTAGTTTTATCACATCATATTCAACCCATGACTGTATAAATAATCATTTATTATAATGAAATTATAATATTGTATAATAATCGAATGTGTAATACAGTAATTATTGTTGTTTGTTTCTAAAAAAATTGTAGAAACCTCATAAAAGTTCAATTTTTTAACGTCATCATTACACGCAGATTCGGAAAAAATTGAAAAATGATTTCATATTTAATACAGAACTACGTTTGGGTAATCAATCATATATTAGATTGAAACTCAATTCATGATTAGAATATTGTCGATAATCAGTAGTAGCACCCAAAAATCAAGGCACTAACATTTTCATTGAGCAAAGTTTCCTGTTAATTGTTGAAGGAGAGATTAATAGCATAGATAAGGCTCTATAAAAACCTGTTTATAGAGCCTTAGCATAGATTAATCAATGTCATTCTAATATGATAGTTATCATATGAATGATCTAAATTGATGATTCTAATGATATTATAGTAGCAATACCACCAGAAATTGAAAGTCAATCAGACTAGTTCATGGGAAGAGAGAATATTGAAGTTGAATCTTCTATCACTGGCGGCTCGTGCCCACGAAACAGGTGAAGTGCCCGTATATTTTACTGTACAGCACTTCACCTGTTTCGTCGGCACGAGCCACCAGTGTCTTCTATATTCCCAGATTTCAGTTGGTATTGCTAGTAGCTTATCATCCAATTTTCTATCCAAAAAGTTATTTTCATTCAAGATTATTGCAAGGCTGTTGTAGAACAGTCTTAACAGTTTACTAGTGAATCCATTCAACAAGAGCTAAGACTGCGATACAAGAGACATTTACACAATAATCAGGATTTTATAATCACATTTTGGAAAGCCTTTTGAAATTTCGATCTCTTTTTTGTCGATTTGATAAAGACAATTTATTATTTTCTAGGACCGTGTTTGTTGTTTATTAACATTAAAAATTTATTTATAAAAGTATAGTCGATCATTCATGTATCTGACCTCATTGTTTATGATTTATCAACTGAACTACGAACTTTTAAGAAGCATATCTTATAATATGTATAGAGTAGTTTACGATAATACTTTTCAAGTCAACCTCTTCACAAAAATAGAATTCTGGTTATCAAAATACACATGAATTAACACATGGAAATTCAGGTATATTCACAATTTACTAGTACTGTTGACTGTACAATTCCACTTTCAATGAGAAATTTCAAGTTCCTATCAATTAAAAGCTAATTGAGTATTGTAAATTTCTTTAATTGATTCTTTTGTTCCTGTATTTTACATGCTACAGTATTTTATATTACAATACAATGTATTTAATATAAAATATTGTATGTAATACAAAGTATTTGTATTATAATACATTTGACAACATTCCCAGCTGTTCAGATAAATAATAGACTTGAATACAATAACTCTACCTAAACTTAAATAACGAACAAAACTACTGTCCAATAAACATTTCACTTCAAATTTCGAAATTTGAATTTTCCAGTTCACGACTTCCACCTCGACGAGAAGCTACGTGCACCGGGTGCCGTCCCTAGACAGGGTGTATCTCCTCCTCTTCGTCGCGTTCCTCGGTGCCGGTGGTGGACTCCTCGCCGTCGTCCGAGTCACCGCACGATCGCAGGGATGGTGAGGAGGCAGACTCCTTAACTCCTCCTCCAACTCCTCCGACTCCCACCTGAGGAGGAAAGAGTCCTCCCTGGCTGCTGGCGTAACAGCTGCCGCAGAAACCGTGTGCTAGCTGATTGCTGGCGCAGAGGTACACCTTACCGCAGCGAACGCATTCTTCCTGGGCGTCTCCTGGAACAAAAATGAAAGAAATTGTTATTTTTTAGTAGTAGTAAAGATGTTATTAATATGAAGAAGTTATAGAATTATAGTCTGGTCAAGTAAAAAAGACATTCTGGCAAGATGGGAAAAATACTCTAGCTCAGTCAATATTGGTTTAAAAATGATAAATTTAGTCTAAATTTTTAGAAAACATCCTGTTCTACAATTTGAGAAGAGATTCATATTCTTTCAATCAATATTGACCGAACTGGAGTAATTTTCTCATTTCCAGAATGTTTATAAGCTCGAAAAAATCATATATCCGTATTGGATGAAATGACAAGATATTGTCATATGTGAATGACATTATTGGCATTGTCATCAAGTGGAATCTTTCGTTTGACAATATCTTGCCTTTTCATTTGAAATTATTGTTATTTTCTTGTTCAAAATAAATTGAGATTACAAATGGAAATCAATAGAAGGTCAAAGAAAGAAAGGACGAACAGAAAAGTAGAAAAAGAGAAAAGAGATGATTAACAAGAAGTAGAAGAAGGAAAATAGAACAAGGAGAGAGGCGAATCGAAGAGAAGGAGGGAGAATCAGGGAATAAACTGGAAGCATCAAGTGGCGCCTTGCTAATGGAGCAAGGCAGTTCTCCTCCACCTCCTCCTCCACCTCTTCTTCTTCTTCCTTTACTCATCATCATCCTGCTCCTTCCTCTCTTTCTTCGGGAAGACCAGTTTCAAAAGTCAACTACTATCTGCACACTCACACACTTACACTTCAATTGAATCTGAAACTGCCGCTCTGAATAGCACCCCCCTATATAGTCCCCCCAGCCCGGGAATAGCGTCCCCATCATCATCATCCGGTGTGCGCTCGCTGAATCGCCTAGAGGCTCGTGGCTTGGCGGTCGGCCGCCACTGAATATATATACGATCAAAAGCTCTTTTATAGAGATGCAATCGTAGATACGGTGAACTATATCTATATGTATACTTAGTCTATGGGTGCAATTTAGACGCGAGCCAGAGGAAGTGAGACAGGAGGAGAGTTTAGTAGAGGAAATGGTTGAGATTGAGTGAGAGATGAGATGTAAAATAGAAGTTGTAACCTGTGGAGGGACAGAGAGATCAGTGGTATAACTGACGCCAAAAGTTAGGAGGTGCGTCTTTCTCTTATCCTACTAACAGCTGATGAAGAAAGAAATATGCATTTATTGTCTATTAGGTGATCATTGAATGTAAACTGCCACTCTGAATAAGTTTATTATATTTGAGAATGAATAGAATAGATAAATTATTCTATATAATTGACAACCATAGCTGTTGGAGGGCACAAGGAGCAGACGAGACTGCCTAACTTTTGAGAGAAAAGTGTGAAGAGAATAGAGAGATAATTGAGAAGGGGAGAGAGAATAGAGATGCTGAACAAAAGGATGGAATAATGGAGATATCATCATAGAGAACATGGGGTACATTCGAGTTGAAGGAAAGTAGGAGAAATCAGAGAATCGAATGATGAAAAAATGGTCTTCACGGTTCCCTTGTACAGGTAGATTTCCAATAATATGAGCTTATCCCTCTTTCATATTAAAAGAATCTTTGGTACAAGTCGCAAACCGTTCGAGCACGTATAGTCTGTCCAAGCAAAGAAGACCCTCTAGAAAGATAAGAAAATTCCTCCAGCTCGGTCAATATTAGTTCAAAAATGATTGATTTGGTATCAATCGTAGGAAATATTCTGATCTACAATTTGAGACTAAATTGTTATTTTTTGAACCAATATTGACCGAGCTAGAATCATTTTCTCATCTTGCGAGAGGGTCTTCTTTGCTTGGACAAACTATATGTTCCCGTACGACTTTTGAAGTATGCTAATCGACACTTATGGAGAAATAAGAAAGAAATTATGAGAAGATAGTACGGTACTTTATGGAAAACTAGGAGTTCCATTGAAGGAGAAGAATGGAAAAAACACCCAGAGGAATAAGGTGATGATGAAGAAGAAAAAGGAGGAGAAGAAGAAGAAGAAGAAGAAGAAGAAGAAGAAGAATAAGAAGAAGAAAGAAGAAGGAAGAAGAAGAAGAAGAAAGAGAGAAGAAGAGGAAGAAGAAGAAGAAGAAGAAGAAGAAGAAGAAGAAGAAGAAGAAGAAGAAGAAGAAGAAGAAGAAGAAGAAGAAGAAGAAGAAGAAGAAGAAGAAGAGAAGAAGAAGAAGAAGAAGAAGAAGAAGAGAAGAAGAAGAAGAAGAAGAAGAAGAAGAAGAAGAAGAAGAAGAAGAAGAAGAAGAAGAAGAAGAAGAAGAAGAAGAAGAAGAAGAAGAAGAAGAAGAAGAAGAAGAAGAAGAAGAAGAAGAAGAAGAAGAAGAAGAAGAAGAAGAGGAAGAAGAAGAAGAAGAAGAAGAAGAAGAAGAAGAAGGAGAAGAAGAAGAGTGGCGTCATCGTTGGCAGAGCGTAAAACACCTCTAATCACGATAGATAGCCCCAGCAGCCACAACACAGTTTATTATTATCATAATAAAAACCACGCGCCCCATTCCATCAGCCACTCATCAAACCACGGCTGCAATTCTCTTCTTCTTCCTCTCCTTGTTCTTGTTCTTCTTCATCATCATCATCATCTTCTGCTTGTTGTTTTTCGAATTTTTCTCCTTCAATGGAACTAGTTTTCGAGAAAATAATACCCGTCGCGCCTCGCTAACCCCCTCCCCCCCATGTGGAGCAAATTGCCCTCTTTCAATCATAATCCATTCTGAAATGCGTTTGACCCGCAGCCGCCAATCTGTTTGAATCGTTCTTCGATGATTGTGATGCATTTGCAATTCAATGTTCGTGAACGGATATTGCCGGTAGATATTTAGAGGGATGCTTGGGCACGTGGCTTAAACTTTGGCAGGATATGAACGTGGGCTATCTCAGTAGCTTTTAACAAAAGTGTTTAATTTTTGGTCATTTTTGGTTTGCCTAATAATGTTTGAACTTATTCATGCAATTGAAGAGATTGAACTGGTAGGATATGAACAAATTTCAAATTTCAGTAGCTTTTAACAAAAAAAATCTTTTTTAATCAGCTCCATTTGGCCCAATAATTTTTGAACTTATTCATGTAATTGAAGAGATTAAACTGGCAGGATATGGATGTATCCTAATAGCTTTCTAGAATAAAATTTTTATTTTTTAGTAAGCTTTAGTAGGTTTAAAAATTTTGGAAGTTATTCATACAATTGAAGACCTTAAACCGGCAGGATATGAACGTGTTTTAGAGTCCGTCCAAGCAAAGAAGACCCTCTGGCAAGATGAGAAAATGACTCCAGCTCGGTCAATATTGGTTCAAAATTTATTGATTTGGTCTCATCGTAGGAAACATACTAATCTACAATTTGAGACCAAATCAATAATTTTTGAACCAATATTGACCGAGCTCGAGTTATTTTCTCGAGGATTTTCCTAGCTTGGACAGCCTTTCAACATAAGTATTCATTATTTTAGTCAGCTTTAGTTTAGGTTTAAGAATTTTTGAAATTATTCATACAATTGAAGACCTTGAACTGGTAAGATATGAACGTATTCCAGTAGCTTTTTATCAAGATTTTTAAAATGTTTCTAGTCAACTCAAGTAGGTCTACAAATTTTTATGCAATTCGAGAGCTTAAACTTACAAGCTGAATATACCCGTAAACGTGAAGTTTTTTTTTTCAATTTATAAATTGAAGAAAATTATATATATTTTTATTATATATTATATATATTTTCCTCTAGTCAGCCTCAGTAGGTCTGTGAATTTTCGAACTTATTTAATGCAATTGAAGAACTTGATATTGATTTGAAACTGGGAAAATAAGACTGGAAAAATAATGATTGACATTATTTGAAAAATGTGACTAGACCTTTAGAAAATGATAAAGTTCACCAAACTCGACTGTAGACTCATAGGTCATAATATTGAGAACTTATAATGATGAAAATTGTCTTTAAAATCGAAATTTCATATCTAATTCTCAGTAATGTGTATTCAATGGAAATCTGAGAATTTAATCTACTATTCCCATTATATAGCATGGTTCCAGTTACTCCTGAAGCATTTGTTGAAACCGAAATTATTAGAAAAATATGAACAGTTTTCAATGTCCTCATCACCCCACTATCCTATAGGCAGAGGCCGCACTGCCGGTGGGTAGAGCTTGGAGGGTGGAAGGTAGTTGGTAAATCTATAGAACATACACACCATCCACAGTAATACATCGTATGAATGGTATGTGTTCAGCCGCCATCTTGAAATTCTCAAATATGGACAACATAACCTCAAAAACAGAATGACGTCATACCATTCATACGATGTATTACTGTTGATGGTGTGTATGTTCTATAGATTTGCCAACTACCCTCCACCCTCCAGGCTCTACCCACCAGCAGTGCGGCCTCAGCCTTAGGCCTAATACAATAAGTGAATTGATTCCACTAGCTATTAATATTGTCCAATGTGAAAGTGTATTAGAAAATGAAAAAAGGACAAATTGGACCCAAAACCTAGAGTATATTATTTAAGGATTATACAATTTTACAATTTTTAAAAGAATATGATTACAATTTTGTCTCCTATGTCATTAATGATACTTCACTCCGAAAATACGGTCTTCAAAAAAATGTATTCTAGTTCAACAAACTAAAGAAATAGCCTTCGTTCTAAAAGCGATGATTAGTGATTTTCAGGGTCAGTCCATTACTGACTGGGCTCTATGACATTAGACCGATCGAGATGTGCTAATTTGGAAAATCACCATCGTCCCTTTTTCGCCAAAATTCACCTGCCCAAAATTTTCGGGTCAGCCGACCGTCTATGAAGAGAGGCGACGAATATCTTTGGATCTAGAAGGCTGTGGCATTCTCCTGATTACAGGTTCAAGAGATGGAGGAATTGATAGCACTATTGACCGCAAAGATTGGTAGCTGTAAGTCGGTCCAATCATAGAAGACATTCTTGCAAGATGGGAAAATGACTCCAACTCGGTCAATATTGGTTCAAAAATTACAAATTTGATTTTAAATTGTAGAAAACATCCTGTTCTAAAATTTGAGTCCAAATTTATAATCTTTGAACTAATATTGATCAAGCTGAAGTCATTTTCCCATCTTGCCAGAATATCTTCTTTGCTTCGACAGACTAGAGCTGTAGTTGATTATAGTACAACTTGTGATTATAGTGGACTGTGTGGTTATAGTGGCATTATGAGTCGAACCCTTTTCATTAGACGAAAACTATAAGGTTGCAACTATCAAGACGCCATTTTATGTCTACTATCTGAATTAAATGTCACTTTCGGTCCCCAATCATTAAGTAGAGGAAAAAATTATAGACCTGATCCAGATTCCTACAAGGTTGAATGGGTGGGTTGGGAATTGATATGGATTTAATGTCTTTCAAAGATACCTTGTGAGATTCTTGACATTCTTCGGGGATATTTTGGGATGATGTTGCTGTGGAAACTGAAAAGATAGTTTGAATCATTCACTTTTCACTTTAGTTATTATTTTTATGTTAGATTGTCTCTGAGTGAATAGAATTCAATGTAAAAATCATCACTCACTCACTCATCATCATCTTTGCTTAAAATACTTGCTATTAAGTCGCAATTGTAACAAAAATAATAATAATAAATGAATTTTATTATATATTTATTAAAAATGTATTAAAATATTAAATATTAAAAATGATAAATATTAAATTTATAAAATAATAAATATTTATTTAACTAGAAAATTTTTATGAAACTAGGAGATTCTTGATAGAATAGTCAAATTCGATGACGATCTTCTAAAAAAATCACTTCTAAATTACGTTTTTCTTAAGTTCGATTTTCGAAATCCAATTTTAAGACTTTTATCATTTATTTATTCCTTGAAAAAGTATTACAATAATTCACAATGTAGAAATAGAACAGCAAAATGAATTAATAACAAATGCAAATAAACATAAGAAACTACTTCACCAAACGAGCAAGCTCGAGCTTGTGGAAGGAGAAAACGACTGAATGATTTTTTATGAAATATATTTTTACAAACTTATAGTTGGGAGAATTGCTTACAATTTCCTATCAATTTGTCTCAACAATCGTGTTCATCAGGAGATAAATTATTTTGCCTAAACTAAGAACCAATATTTGTATTTTAGATTTCTCATATGATCGCTGAAATATGAACTATGTAGTTTTGATAGTAAAAGAAAAACATTTTCCTGAGAGATTAGAGGACTAGTATATATCTATCAACAAAACTTTTTGCGGTTTCGTCTGCTGCTTGTGCGCTTCAACAGCCGATGTTGTTAATTAGAGATGTAATTTAGCTATGCATAGATTATATTTTTGAAATCAGAAGAGACAATAGTCGCTTTACATCAGCTGTTAGTAGGTTACATCACGTACAAGAGACAGACGAAATGCCAAACTTAATAGTGTCAGCTATGAACAAGATTTTGATGCTCTCAATGACAATTTGATTGTGATTTTTCTAATTTATTTATACAAATACTTACCTTCATGTGTTTTCATGTGTGCCCTCAGATTGCAGGCGAGCGCGAATTTCTTGTTGCACAGTTCGCATGCATGTGGCTTATCTCCTGAAACAAAACCAAACGATCCTTAAGTTCAATTTATTCGCTAAAAATTGAGAAAAATTGAATAAAAATCGTGAATTTTTGTCCTCAATGGTGATGAGATTGTTCACAATTTACAACAATTAGATACCAAAACAAAGTAAAACATTAAAAATGATAAATGTTTGTCATGGAATAGAATCACTAAAACTTTCTAACCAATCAAAGTAACAATCAGAATAATTAGAGCTTTATGATTGGTGTTTAATTATTGACAAATAAAATCGCAAAATTACATTCCAGGATATGGAAGATTTTGTTCTAAAGATTTATGAGCTGAAGCTTTCTAACTAATCAAAGTAACAATTAAAATAATTGGAGCTTCATGATTGGTGTTAATCATTGATAAAATGATGAAATCGCAGAAATACATTCCAGGGATATGGAAGTTTTTATTCTACAAAAGAGTGGAGGGGCCATTTTAATTTCTACAAACAGTTGATTACAGACTCAAATAAACAAATCAATCATTGATCTTCCAAACTAGAAATCAATAATGAAACATAACAGGAAATTAGAAATATCTCAGCAATCTAGGTAAAGTAAAACTTGCCTAATTCATTATCATATCAACTTTTCTTAGATAAAACAATAAATAATAATTGTTAACAGAATTATTCTCTATACCCTATTCACGGTCACTTGAGACGAAATGAACAAACTTTTTGCGCGTGTGTGCGTGTAAAGGGAGGTATTACTTCATACGACGGTCGGCCGCAGTCGAACAGCTGTAGTCAATCACAGTTCTTGGCTTTTCCTCAAGCTCAAACAAAAATAGCTACCTGTAAATGCAAAAATTTTCTTTATTTCGTCTCAAGTGATCGTGAATAGGGTATAGCTCCGTAAGTGATAATGACATTTGAATTTCAGCTAGACAAGAATATAACGTATCTCGGATGTAAGCTAATCTAAATAACTATAAATCATAGAAAATTAGAAAAGAAGTAGCAGATTTGTTCAATAATATCAATGGATAAATGAAGTGACAAATGAAAAAAACAGGAATTGGAAAAATAAACAACAAGAAAAGTACACAAAATCTAGAATTACAAAGACAGGTCGATCGAATCACAAAACAAACAACTAGTAAATCACAACAACAACTCTTCTCAGACAGCAGAAAAACTAAAAATAAGATCTAGCACACTGGAACAATGAGAGAAACCGTTTACATTGAAAAAAGTACAACTTTCAATGAACTTGAATGAAAAGACAAGTCCCTGTTTGATTGATGTCTGCAGGCAGAATGAAGAAATGTGACTTGAAAAGTAAAGTCCACAACTTCAAGTAGCCTATACTATATTACCACCATATGTTGTAGAATGGTATTAAATGTACTAGTAGTCTGTCCAATCAAAGAAGACATTTTGGGAAGATGGGAAAATTACTCCAGCTCAGTCAATATTAGTTCAAAAATTATAAATTTTGTCTCAAATTGTAGAAAACATTTTGATCTACAATCTGAGATCAAATTAATAATTTTTGAACCAATATTGACCGAGCTGGAGTCATCTTCCCATCTTGCCAGGGGGTCTTCTTTGCTTGGACAGACTCTAGAAACCTACAGTAGAGCACAATCTTGAACAACCACTTTTATTGTTACTTTACCGTAGCGAACCAGATTCTTCAACAAGTTTTTATTTACAATACAACTTGCACATCAACAAGTTGCAGGGACAAAAAGATGTAACACTTTTATCTGCAGCACGTACTAAGTGGTTCAATACCAAGTATGTAATTGTGCACTCTTAGAATATCTATATATACGATTCTAGTACACGTTAATACACGATGCTGGATGTTTATTGTATATCTATGTTTGTGATATAGGTCATAGTTGTTCCGCTAGAAGTGTGTTTCCGGAATTTCAACTTTTTCTCTCTTTTTTCATTATTTATCACTCATTCCTTTTGCGGTCTTCCGATTCTATAATTGGCGTCGTGTGTGCGACACAAAGACAAATCACAAAAAACAATTAAAAAAGGATGATCAAAGGAAGTGAAAACAATAAAAAGGATCGAGAAGACTACTTCCTTTTCGTAAAAAAACGGCACACGAATTTTGACCTGAGGATGTCCTATTACAGTTTCCTCTTCTAGATCAAACAAAGAAATTGGAGGAATATAATTTGTGTGTAATAAATAATTGGATTGAACGGTTTTGTTTCCTTTCATTCATTCATTATCGGAGTTGAATGTGTCGTACATCCGTTTCCTGATTTTGGAACAGATTTTGAGAAAAAAATCCTCAGAAAAAACAAAATTAAAAGTTGTAATTGAGGACAGTTATCTACTTGTTATGGATAGGCAGAACTATAACAAAAAAAAATTCTGGGATTAGTAAGTTGCTTCGTATTCCTCGTCCCCAATGTTGTAGAATAAGAGAACACATTCACTTGTATTTAACTTCTATTAAACGATATCTTGAAATACACGTATGAAATAACTGATAAAACAAATTGAGTGATATGTTGGTCACACATAGAAACCATTATGAAAGTGTATCAATATGAAAATTTGACAGTCATGATCATTCCAGACATTTAGTTTCCAAGTTTATTAGGCTATAGTCACAGTGGAAATAATGAATTTAATGATAAATTATGATTGAAAGTAGTAAAATGTATTCATTCGGAAGTTTTAGAATGAGATGGTTCAAATTAGATGGTACGATCTCTATTAATACTTCACTTTTAGTTTTATCTTATCCACATTGATAATGGCCTAATGTGCCAAAACATGTCTGTGTTTTAATAATTTTAAAGTTTTTAAAAGGGTGTTTGATTTTCATTTATTTTTCAATTACCTATTTTAAACAGCTCTAAGTTTTAAAGTTCAGTTTTCACTTTTAGTGTATTGTTTTTTTGTTTGTCAATGGCTCAACAGCCCTATAAAGAACCTAGGCCTACCAGCTGGTTGTCAGTTTCATATTCACTCCACTATACAGTCCGAAGAAGCAAAGAAGACACCCCGGCAAGACGAGAAAACGACCCCAGACCGGCCAATACCGGCCCAAAAGCCATGAATTCTGATTTTAAATATATTTCAACAATAAAATGATGTTCAATTTATGGATATAGCTGACGCCAACTATAGTCTGTCCAAGCAAAGAAGACCCTCTGGCATGATCGGAAAATGACTAAAACTCGGTCAATATTGGTTCAAAAATTATTAATTTGATCTCAAATTGTAGGAAACAATTGGATCTACTTTTAATAGCACATTTATAATTCTTGAAGAAATACTGACAGAGCTGGAGTCATTTTCCCATCTTGTCAGAGGGTCTTCTCTGCTTGGGCAGACTATAGTTGGGCCGTTTCATCTGTTTCTTGTACGTGATAAAACCAACTAACAGTTGATAAAGAACATCTATTGTCTCTTTTTATTAAAAAAACATAATCTAGGTATAGTTAAATGACAATTTTAATTTACGACATCAGCTGTTGGTGCGTCAGCTATACGATGAGAAACTAGAGGTATAAAGGTATAAACTTTAGCTATCGAGCTAGAAGTTTCTTTTCATGAATTACATTTTATTTCAACTATTTTGAATGAACTGATAACGATGGTTGTAAGGAGAACTTTCTTGACTTATGTTAAACTATTTCAAGTAAATTCCCCATGCATTGTCACATGTTTAAGCTAGAGCTGAACTCTCTTAAGAACTTTCCTCTCTATAAGAACTTAACTGAAGCTTTTAGATGACGTATTGGCAAAAGGTCCCAATTAAGTGTCTCCGTACTTGCCGTGAGTTTCAGTTTGTTTTCCACTTCAATGAGTTGAACTTGATCGGAGCTGAACAGACTTTGCGAGATAAACATAAAATGTCGTGCCAAAGTCAATGTACACCCAACCACATGATTTTGTCTCACTCTTCCTTCTTCTTCTTCTTCTTCTTCTTCTTCTTCTTCTTCTTCTTCTTCTTCTTCTTCTTCTTCTTCTTCTTCTTCTTCTTCTTCTTCTTCTTCTTCTTCTTCTTCTTCTTCTTCTTCTTCTTCTTCTTCTTCTTCTTCTTCTTCTTCTTCAACTTTTCCTTCTCGTCCTCCTCCACCTCTTTCTCCCTCCACCTCTTTCTCCTCCTTATTCTCCATAAACTCCTCCGCCATCGCCTCCTTTTCATGATCATCGTCATCTTCATCCTCTTCTTCTTTTTCTTCCTCTTCTCCTCCTTCTTTTTCTCATTCCTCTTCTTCTTAACCTTCTTCTTCTTCCTTTCGTTATTCTTTTTCTCTTCATTCTTCCCTATATTTATTCCTTCTTTTCTTCTCCTCCTGTCTCTTCTTCTCATTCTTCCCCCTCTCCTGCTCCTTCCCTTTCATCTTCTTTTTTTCGTAGGCATTTTCTCCTTTGTCGTCTTCTCCTTCTACTTCTTGCTCTTCTTCATCGTCTCCTCCTCCTCCTCCTTCTTCTTCCTCTCTTTCGTTTTCTTCTTCTCTGTTGTATTTTTCTTCGTCTTCTCCATCTTCCCCGTGTTCTCCTTCGCCATTTTCTTCTTTCTTCTCCTTCTCCTTTTTTGTATTTTTCGTTGTCTTCTTCTTCTTATTATTATTATTTTCCTTCTTGTTGACTGTCTTCTCTCCTTCTTTCTTCTTCTTCTTCTTCTTCTTCTTCTCCTCCTCCTTTTCTTCTTCTCCCTCTCCTCCTTTCCCTCCTCCTTCACATTTTTCATCTTTTCCTCGTCTTCTTTTGTCGTCTTCTCCTTCTCTTTAATATTCTTCTCCTCCTTCATCTTATTTTTTCCTTTCTTCGTCATCTCTTTTTTCCACCTTCTTCTTCTTTGTTTTATTTTCCTTCGTCATCTTCTCCTTCTAATCGTCTTATTCTACTTTTCCTCCGTTATCTTCTTCGTCTTCTCTTTCCTCGTGTTCTTTGTCTTTTTCCTTCTTTCCTTTTTCTCTTTTCCTTCGTTTCTTTCTTCTTCTTCTTTCTTCTTCTTCTTCTTCTTCTTCTTCTTCTTCTTCTCCTTCTTCTTTTCTTCTTCTTCTTCTTCTTCTTCTTCTTCTTCTTTTTCTTCTTCTGGCTGTGTGCGACATCATGCCCATTGCACACCGGATTAACGAAAGATAGGATAAAAGGCAGCAGACATCACATCACCTCACCTTACTTGTCTTGGCTGCTTGCACTTCACTTTGCTTTTATTTTGGATTTTTTTCTGCTTTCCACTATCCGTTTCTCGTTAAACGTCGTTCTGCTTCTGCGGGCAATTAAAATCTAAATATCCGTTATAGTGGAACCGATTTCAAGTAGATTCACTCAGCACTCCTGACTCTCATTTCTGTTTTTATTGAGTTTTTCTTCTTCTCCTTCTCCTCCTCCTCCTCCTCCTCCTCCTCCTCGTCCTCCTCACCCTCCTCATCATCCTTCTCCTCCTTCTTTTCCACCATCTCCTCCTCTTCCTCCTTCACCCCCCTTCTTCGCCACTTCACCAACTCAACTTTCTTCTTCTATCCTTTTAATCATTTCGTTTTTATCTTCCTCTCTCTCGATCACCTTCAACTTCATTTACGTTCTTTTTATAATTTAATGTCTGTCAAGAAGACTCATAATCTGCAATAGCAATATGAATGTCACGCCAAATGTCACATGATTATGAAATTAAAGAATTATTCGACATTTCGCTCATTATTTTGGATAAGCAACAATCATTCAGGATCTTCATCAAAATGTCTTCTTACTTTTTACAAGCTTTTTATTAGTTGAAGAAGCACTGGGAAACAAGATCTTTGTTATACTTGAATTAAGTGAAATTGAAGTCTCATTGTCACATTTCAATGAAAACAGATTCTTTTTATTTTGTTCGTAAAAATTTGAGATGGAATTTGGACTTCAAAGTCTATCGTACTCTGATGTAAAATGATTAGATAAATAAAGGGAATCTCAGATCAGTGGCGGCTCTTGCCCACGAAACAGGTGAAGAGCCCGTATCTTTTACTGTACAGCACTTCACCTGTTCCATGGGCCCGAGCCGCCAGTGTCTCAGATATTTGAAAAATATTGAAATATATGAAACAGATTATATTGAAGTTCTATGAAAGAGATATTATGAAGTTCATCGATTCACGATATTATAACTCATGTAGCACATATTTTTCGGGAAATCTTATAGAAGATAATGTGCAATTTCACTATAACTCTGTTACCAGTATTCGATGTGATGAACTTTGATAAATTCAATTATGTGGGAATAGAAGTATATTATCCTTTATTTTCGTAAACTTTATACATATAGAATTGACATGGAGAACCGATTAAGTGAATCCATAGAAAAGGGATTCCAAAGAGAAATCAATGAAGAATACTCTAAACATTTCTGCAACGCACAGAAGAATAATAAAAATGGCCAAGTTGAATGCAAATTGAAGCGTTGACCCTGTCCGCAGAAGCTTGGGAGACATTCAGCAATTATTGGCAGACGAAGACAAAGACTGTCTACAACACGGCAAGGCACAGAGACGCTGACAAAGACGGACTACGACAAAAGAGCGAACAATCAGACGTTGGTTGGCGATTGTCAGCTCAGTCAAGAGTAGACAGTACTGTACTGTATAGTCTCTCCAAGCAAAGAATAGCCTCTGGCAAGATGGGAGAATGACTCCAGTTCAGTCAATATTTGTTCGAGAATTACAAATTTGTTCTCCAATTGTAGAAAGCATTCTGATCCAGAATTTGAGACCAAATTTATCATTCTTGAACCAATATTGACCGAGCTGGAGTTATTTTCCCATATTGTCAGAATGTCTTATTTGCTCGACCAGACTTTGGCGGGGCTTTTGTTTTTCCAACGTCTGGGAGAACTCATCAACATATTCATCCTTTTCCTCTCAATTCGAAGAAGAAGAAGAAGAAGAAGAGGAAGAAGAAGAAGAAGAAGAAGAAGAAGAAGAAGAAGAAGAAGAAGAAGAAGAAGAAGAAGAAGAAGAAGGATTTCGTTTGAATAGAGCTCACAGTAGCAGATGAGCCATTAATCGTCTGGCTTAGTAGCGTCGGCTGCCAGAAGAGTAGGAAAGGAGAAGAAGAAGAAGAAGTAGAAGGAGCGAAGGAAGTAAGGGAGACGAGAGAGGATAAAGAAGAGAGAATGACGAAAGAGTTTGAGAAGAGGAGAATACAATGAGGATGTGAAGAAAAGAAAGAAGAATGTGAAGAAAAGGAAGAAGATTGAATTAAGGAATACGAAGATAGGAGAAGGATATAAAGGAGGAGAAGAGGGAGAAGAGAATACTAAAGGAAGAAAGAAAGAAAGAATAAGAATGCGAGGATACAGATTGGGAAACAGGACAAGAGAAAGATGATGATAACAATGAAGACCCGTATCGACAGTGTCCTAAATTGAAGATCGAAATGTTTTCTATAATTCAGACCAGATCAATAATGTTTGAACCAATATTGACCGAGCTAGAGACTGGAGTAAGACTCTTCTTTGCTTTAGGCAACGCAGTACATGCCACGCACTGTTGATACGGGCTTTGAGAAGAAGAAGGAGAAGAAGAAGAAGAAGAAGAAGAAGAAGAAGAAGAAGAAGAAGAAGAAGAAGAAGAAGAAGAAGAAGAAGAAGAAGAAGAAGAAGAAGAAGAAGAAGAAGAAGAAGAAGAAGAAGAAGAAGAAGCCGTGGAGGGGGATGAAGTTTATCAAAGAAAGGGCGATCGGAAAGGACTTAATACGCAATGGGTGACATTTGAATGGGCATCGGAGGGGGCTAATTAAAATACTTCCCCCACCCCACCACCCATGGGCCGGATGCCGCCAAAGGCAGTCAACAACAATGGAGCAACGAAGAAGGCGAACTGAAGAAGCTGCGCCGACATCACAGGCCACAATGGGTGACACACGGTAGCCCATGGTCTGTTCAAACCAAGAAGACACCCTTGCAAGTGGGAAAAACAACTACAGCTCAGTCAATATTGGTTCAACAACTATGAATTTCATCTCAAATTGTAGAAAACATTCTTCTCTACACTTTCAGACCAAATTTGTAATATTTGAACCAATATTGACCGAGCTGGAGTCATTTTCCCATCTAGCCAGAATGTCTTCCGTGCTTGGACAGACTACCTCGCCAGTGCATTATGAGACAAGTGGCTTTGTTTCAGCAGCCGAGACGAGAGTCGCACCGGATGACAATCGGATGGACATGAGAGACGGAAAAGAAGTGGGATGCTGAATTGGAAACAGTGGGGAGAAGTAGTGGATGGAGAAGAATTCATTGTAAGGGGGTAAAAGTGTGGTATGGTAAGTTATATCTGTGTATAATAGACTGAAGTAGAGACTTCTTCACTAGACTGGTTTTCTAGGTTCTATGCACCACTATCAAATTTCTTTCTACAATGTGAACCTGCTGATAATAATACATATCGGTATATAATAGAGTATAATTATGCTACTGTATAAAATCTCTATATATAAAAGCGAAATGGCACTGATTCATTCATTCATTCATTCATCACCGGAACTAAAAATCCAGTGAACCGAATGCGTTCAAATTTGGCAGTCATGTTCAGTTGGACGTTTAGACGCGGGCTAAGAACGGATTTTAAAAACTTTTCAAGGATACGCCAAATATTTCAGTTTTTCTAGAGTTTTTCGGCGTTTTCCTCAATTTTTCGAGAACCAATCGGTAGAAAATGTTGATATTTGGTGGGCAGGTTCAGACAAGGTCTAGAAATTTTGTGTTAAAATATTTTTAAATTCCGTTCAAGATTACGCCAGTAATCAGGTTTTCAAAATTGTAGATGTGTTGCGGGTTGCATATCTTCCGTCCTGATACGACCAATCCTTACTGTAAATTCAATGGTTCAGCGAGATTATAGATAAACTAATTTGGAAGATATTGAATCAAGTTTCAAACTATGTCCGATATACTTCCCAAGGTTACGCTTAATATTAGCGTTTTACTATTTTTTAGAATTTTCAGAGTTTTTATTAGATTTTTCTAGAACAAATTGGCAGAAAATGTTGAAATTATGTAAACAGGTCCAGATTAGGTGTAGAAATGCTGTGCTCAATAAATTTCTTATCCTTTCTGAACGGAATTTGCAGGCGAGCGAAGCGAGCCTGTTTGTCTCAGCTGACACTGACAGAGGTTTTGCAGGCGAGCGAAGCGAGCCTGTTTAACTCACTTACACTGCCTATACTGTCGGGGGTCCAGGGGCGGAGCCCCCTGGTTAGGCGGAGAAGGCGAGCGAAGCGAGCCTGCCGGCTAGTATTAATATATAATATTGTATACTGATGTAATATTAAGATCACAACATATACCTGTATTATGTTACATACATTAGAATATACTACAATCAGCACATTCTTTACTGAAGTCCTCCGTGAGGTATTGGGTTTGTATGTGGGTGATAAGAGGGGTGTTGATAAGAGATTTCAAATACTTTTTAGCACAGAGAAGTTACAGTTTAGCACAGTTTAGATTAATTTAGTACAGTTTGGATAATTCATCCAAGTCTCTCACTCGTTTTGGAAAGTTACAATATTATGACAATATTATTTGTAATATGATACGTATGTCATTTAAGAAAAGGAAAGGTCTTTTATCATTATTATTCTATTAATAATTTGAAATTGAAATCACAGTACACTTTTAGTATTATTATACCAACATACATTGATGGTAGCCCTAGACAAGAGAAAACATACAGTCATAGTTTCTTAGTAGGAAGGGAATCGTACTATGGCCTCAAAGTTACAGAGTTTTCTGCTTATTTCTCAAATATATTCCTCAAATTTCTCCCTATAATAATTGTAGTTTATGTTATCAATGCACTTTCTATTTTTCCTCTTACCCACCTCCACACCTCCCATCATGATCCTTCCTCCTTTCCTTCATTCTTCCTTATCCTTTTGACTTCTTCTATTATTCAAATAGTTATGTGACAGTGGCGACAGACAGTGCTGTGCAACTATCACTCTTTCTGCGGAATGCCTTTCGATTCAGCCCCTTCTCCTTTTCTATCTTTTCTTTCTCTTTTCTAAGCTTCTTCTGAAGGAGCCGACATTGTTAGCCTTTAGGCTAGTTCAGAAGTTGTGGTCTACCGACCTGTCTAAACACTGTAGATGGATCACTGTGTCTTCAAATTCTTCTTCATCTTCTACTTTTTCTTCTCCTTCTATTTCCTCTTCAATTTTTATTCTCTTCCTTCATCTTTATTCTCTTCTACTTCCCCATCTCCCTCTTCTTCATTTTCGTCTCCTTTTCCTACTTCTTAATTTTCTTTAACTTTTCCTTTTCTTCCTTCTCCTTAATTAAATTTTCTGCTTCTTGGTCTTCATCTTGTTCTTCTTCTTCTCCTTCTTCTTCTTCTTCTTCTTCTTCTTCTTCTTCTTTTTCTTCTTTTTTCTCTCCCTCTTCTTCTTCTTCTTCTTCTTCTTCTTCTTCTTCTTCTTCTTCTTCTTCTTCTTCTTCTTCTTCTTCTCCTCTTCTTCTTCTCCTCCTTCTTCTTCTCCTCCTTCTTCTTCTTCTTCTTCTTCTTCTCCTCCTTCTTGTTGTTGTTGTTGTTCTTCTTCTTCTCCTTCTTGTTGTTGTTGTTCTTCTTCTTCTCCTTCTTCTTGTTGTTCTTCTTCTTCTTCTTCTTCTTCTTCTTCTTCTCCTCTTCCTTTTCTTCTTCTTCTTCTTCTTTTCTTCTCCTCTCCTCCTCCTTCTTCTTCCTTCTCTCTTCTTCTTCTTTTCTTCTTTCTTCTTCTTCTTCTTCTTTTCCTTCTCTTCTTTCATCTTCTTCTTCTCTTCTTCTTCTTCTTCTTCTTCTTCTTCTTCTTCTTCTTCTTCTTCTTCTTCCTTCTCTTCTTCTTCTTCTCTTCTTCTTCTCCTCCTTGTTGTTGTTGTTCTTCTTCTTCTCCTTCTCTTGTTGTTGTTGTTGTTGTTCTTCTTCTTCTTCTTCTTCTTCTTCTTCTTCTTCTTCTTCTTCTTCTTCTTCTTCTTCTTCTTCTTCTTCTTCTTCTTCTTCTTCTTCTTCTTCTTCTTCTTCTTCTTCTTCTTCTTCTTCTTCTTCTTCTTCATCTTCTTCTTCTTCTTCTTCTTCTTCTTCTTCTTCTTCTTCTTCTTCTTCTTCTCTTCTTCTTCTTCTTCTTCTTCTTCTTCTTCTTCTTCTTCTTCTTCTTCTTCTTCTTCTTCTTCTTCTTCTTCTCCTTCTTCTTCTTCTTCTTCTGCAGAACTTCTCTTACATCTTTATGTTTCCATTATCCTCCATGTTTTATCATTATCTTCTTGTTTTTCTTTTTTACCTCTCCTCTATTGTCTTCTTCTCGACTTTTATCTATGATATTCCATTCGAATATACAATCCTCAATAATTCCTAAAGTAATAAAATTACGTCACTGTCGGCTAGTGCCCACGAAACAGGTGAAGTGCCCATATCTTTCACAGTACAGCACTTCACCTGTTTCGTGGGCACGAGCCGCCAGTGAATTATGTTCAAATGAACCCCATCTGATGATTAACATTTACACAATCATGTCCTTGAAGTATTTGAAATATTGTCTGTCTTGAAGTATTAAAGGATTTTGTCGTTGGATGACTTTGTCCTCAAACTAGATGATCAACAATGCTTTGTCTTTCCTCCAAAAGATCAATATCAACCATTAATCAATGCTGCCAACATCAATAGAATGACTCACTTGGAAGGATGAACCACTTTTAAAAGTCAACTAGCACAACAGGTGCTCAATAACTAATCTTGAGATGTTTGGTAACTTTTACTTGAACAAAAGTCTGACTGAATCATACTTGTAAAGTTACAATAACTCATCAATAAAACTCTAAACTCGAACTGTTGAATAACTGATTTGACAACCAATAGTAGCTCAAACTTGAAACAAAACATAGCTTTGTATAGTTACAATTTCATATTATAGTAACAAAGTTACAATAACTCATCAATAAAACTTCATCTTGTTCAATAACTCATTTGACATTCTTCAGTAGCTCAAACATGAAACAAAACAAAACCTTGTAGTCACAATATTATCATAGTAACTATAGCCTGTCAACCAAAGAAGACATTCTGGCAAGATGGAAATGACTCCAGCACGGTCAATATTGGTTCAGGAAAGACCAATTTGGTCTCAAATTGTAGATGAGGATGTTTTCTACAATTTAAGACCAAATTTATAATTTTTGAACCAATATTGACCGAGCTGGAGCCATTTTCCCATCTTGCCAGAGTGTCTTCTTTGCTTGGACAGACTATAACATAGTATACCTATAGTTGTGACATTTCGATAGTCAAACATTGTGAAATCTTCGATACAAATCAATGTGATAACCATCAATATGAACAGATCCTTAACAATACATCAAAGTGGTAATAGTAGCGTATTAATGATCCATTCATAGAGGTTCAAATGAACTATTTATGTGAGAGCCAACTCTTTGGAAGTGAATGATTTGAATAGATCCATTCACGAGTTTGAAACGAACTACTGTTTGTATTATTTATGTGTGAAGTAGTTCTTTAAAAGGTTACAAATATGACATGATTGATCGTTCCAGGTGAAACTAGGGCTCTATAAAGACAGACCTACTTAAAAAACCTTTTCTGAAACTTTTCTTAGCGTACACGTCATTCAACCAATGAGATCACGTTTTCAAATGCTAGAGTTGAAAACTAATGGAAATCAGAATAGATTGAGATGAATCTAAACACCACTGGCGGCTCGAGCCCACGAAATAGGTGAAGTGCTGTACTGTAAAAGTTACGGGCACTTCACCTGTTTCGTGGGCACGAGCCGCCAGTGCTAAACACTAGAAAATATCGTGACCTCTGGTATCGTACATAGTATTCTGTTTCCGATTATAGACAAAATCATATTTTATGTAATATTTTTGATACTAATAGTATTTTGAATAACATTGAATGGACGTTAACAAGTTATTACTGAAATTTGAAAATTTTGGGATTTCAGATTACATCGAATCTTATTTCTCCGATTCTACATATTTTGTACTCATAAACTTTGTTTCAGTGATTTTTTAATACTAGGAAATCTACTATTAACGATTTGTAAAGAGTAGAGAGAGACTATTTCAAACTGAATTTTCTCAATCACCAATCGCCATTTCCTAGCTTGGAGTGCTATTGGCCAATCAGAGACAAGCCAGTCTGACGTGATAGATGTGGGCGTATATTGGGGCGTGGCTAGAATCCATCATCGAGAATTTGTGGAAAACTTCACTAAAACTTTATTGTTCATGAAATTGTAAATTGAAAGCTTTGTAATTTTGATTCTGTGTATAAAACTGTAACATAATTTTGTAGAAAAGATTGAAATTTCATTGTTTTTCAAATGAAAAGACAAGATGTTGTCAAACCATTGATTTATTAAAAAATCGAGATACCAGTTTCGGTTGTTACACCATTATAAATCTTTGGTAAACTCTTTTCATTTTTATATGGATAACTATTACCACAATATCACCTTCACAACTACTTAAAAATTTAATGTTCATGTTATTTTAAATTGACTGTAAATTGTTTATATTTGTAAATTTGTGTGAAACTATAATATGTTGACTTGAAATTTAGAATTGATAAGTGTTCGGATTATCATGTCCAATTTTCACTACATGTAATGGATAAAAAAATTCATATGAAAATAAAAAGGTGAAACTATTTTGTTGGTAAAACTAATAGTTGGTAAAATAAAAATTATAATCTATCGGATATCCATATTCTTTGTGGATTGCCTAAAAAACACCATCTACATGGAACTCAATATCAATATTCAACTTTCGTTTCTCAAAAAAATTCTCCTATTTTAAGCTGAGGTAAGCCCATTGGTGATGTAAAAGTGGAATTAGAATAATGATTTCAACAAAGAAAGAGGGAGAATATAATGACCTATGAATATAATGATAGAAGAAGAAGAAGAGAGAAATGGATCAACAAAAGAAGAAGAAGAAGAAGAAGAAGAAGAAGAGGAGAAGAAGAAGAAGAAGAAGAAGAAGAAGAAGAAGAAGAAGAAGAAGAAGAAGAAGAAGAAGAAGAAGAGAAGAAGAAGAAGAAGAAGAAAGAAGAAGAAGAAGAAGAAGAGGAAACAGGTGAAGTTCTGTACAGAAGAAGAAGAAGAAGAAGAAGTAAATGTTTCTTGGGTACGAGCCGCCAGTGGACCATAAGAGTAAGGCTGAGGCCGCACTGCCGGTGGGTAGAGCCTGGAGGGTGGAGGCTAGTTGGTAAATCTATAGAACATACACACCATCCACAGTAATACATCGTATGAATGGTATGACGTCATTCTTTTTTTGAGGTTATGTTGTCCATATTTAAGAATTTAAAGATGGCGGCTGAACACATACCATTCATACGATGTATTACTGTGGATGGTGTGTATGTTCTATAGATTTATCAACTACCCTCCACCCTCCAGGCTCTACCCACCGGCAGTGCGGCCTCAGCCTAACAGAGATAGTGTAAGAGGAGTGGTAAATAAAAATTACCCATAAAAACCCTCAAGTAATTTGTATTCTATTGAAATTAGAATTAATAGCGCACTCTGTTGTCTGGCTACCGTATTTCCATGTAAATAGCAGGCTTGGGTGATCGCATCTCAATTTACCTGAAAAGTCAGCACATCCCATTATACGCCCACAAGAATGCTACTGTACAAAAAACTACATTAATTCGACTATTTTGACTGATCGCTACTGGTATAATCAAGGCTTAAACCAGCCATTTATCAAACCCCCATGCCAATGTTTATATAATTTAACGGCAGCATTATAATATATGAATATGGAAATGGTTCGGTTTATTTTAGGACAGATTGGTCTTGCACCATTTTCACCTTCTTATTTTTCTTCGTCTTCTCATCTGCTTTTTTCTTCATATCTCTATTTTTCTTCATCTTCTCCTTCTCCATCTGCATCTTCCAATTTTTGTCGGCTTTTTCTACTCCTTTTCATTTCTCTTCTCCATCTTTTTAATCTAGTTTTCTTCTTCTTCTTCCTCTCCATTTTTTCTTCCAGTTTTCTTCTTTTCTTTTTTCTTCTTCTTCTTCTTCTTCTTCTTATCATTTTTTCTACCTCTTTTTGTCCTCCTCCATCTTTTCTCTTTATAGATTTCATTAGTTTCTTCTTCTTATTCTTCTTCTCCTCTTTTCTTCTCCTCTTTTCTTCTTCCTCTTCTCCTCTTTTTTTCTTCCTCTGCTTTTTTCTTCTTATTTTTACTATTCTTCTCCTTCTCCATCTTTATCTTCTAGTTTTTGTCGGTTTCTTCCTGTTCTCAATCTTTTTCTCCCAGTTCTCTTCTTCTTCTTCTCCCTCTTGTTCCCATCCTCCATCATTTTTTCTATAGCGTTCATCAGTTTCTCATTCTTATTCTTCTTCTCCTTCTCCTCTTGCCTATATTTTCCATACAGTTTTCGTCTGATTTTTTTCTTCTTATTTTCATTAGGCTTTTCTTCTCCTTCACCATCTACTTCTTCTAGTTTTTGTCGGCTTCTTCCTCTTCTTTTCATTTCTCTTCTCAATCTATTCCTCTCAGTTTTCTTCTTCTTCTTCTTCTTCCTCTTCTTTTTTTCTTCTTCTTTTTCTCCTTCTTTTGCTTCTTCTCTTTTTCTTCTTTTTTCTCCTCCTTCATCATTTTTCTAGTTTTTTGTCAGTTCTTCTTCTTCTTCTTCTTCTTCTTCTTCTTCTTCTTTCTTCTTCTTCTTCTTCTTCTTCTTCTCCTCCTCTTTTTTCTTCTTCTTCTTCTTCTTCTTCTTCTTCTTCTTCTTCTTTCTTCTTCTCTTTTCTTTTCTTTTTCTTCTTCTTCTTCTTCTTCTTATTCTCCTTCTACTTCTTCCATCTTTTCTTCCCAGTTTTCTTTTTCTTCTTATGTGACGCGACATGGATTATTATAGCCTATTATTATTCGGTAGCCGTCAACATTAATATTCATTGGTTCATTGCCTATAAGCATCGTGGTAAATATTCTCGAACAAAATTGATCTTCCACAGGTACTTGGATCACTTTCAATTAGTCTGA
Organism: Sogatella furcifera; assembly: GCA_017141385.1. Taxonomy (NCBI): domain Eukaryota; kingdom Metazoa; phylum Arthropoda; class Insecta; order Hemiptera; family Delphacidae; genus Sogatella; species Sogatella furcifera. The sequence continues at coordinate 41,633,659 of CM029549.1, forward strand.
GAATGCACAAATTGGGGTTCCCGAATAATTTGAATACAGGAAATCGAGGATTATGGACGATATATTTTACAGGGTTGGATGATAGTGATACCATGGGTTTTCTTCAGTTTTCTCGAATATTAATTTCAGTATTAGTCTTCAAAATAAAAAACAAGGCTTCGCTATGGCGGCTCGTGCCCACGAAACAGGTGAAGTGCTGTACAGTAAATGATACGGGCATTCACCTGGTCCGTGGGCACGAGCCGCCAGTGAAGGCATGACTCCTTGGCTTATGCGTGGGTGATGGATAAAATGTCTTTATTTTCCACTTTGTACAATACATGAGTGATGTGGGCAAAGTTGAGGCACAAGAGCCCCCTCTTCCACTTAACCCACCACATGAGAGAGATGATCGTGAGAGATAAAGACTATTTTTTAGGTATTTGGGACCGAAGGCTTATCGTCCCTTTTACTGTATGGCAAAATAATGTTTGTTATTTATTATGCTTAGATCTGTTAAGACAGTCTGAAAGAGGTCTATTAAAACGAGAGCGAATCTATTCTTCTGAGGTTGCGCTCAACTTGATATGTTCTCGTAGTTTACTTTGTTTGGTGACTAGTTTGAAAGACTGGATATCAATAAAAATAAATGTAGAAAATAGTCATTGACTTCACGTCAACTTCACGTTGGATATTTCTGAAGTTTTTCCTTTGAAATGAAATTTTAGTTTCAAATCAGTTGTTCGTCAATCAAAGACCTGAAAAAGGTATGTTTGGTCTTGGAAAAGAGCCTTTAAAGCTGCAAAACAGACCAGTTCAGGTGTCTTCCAATCTTCAACAAGGGTCTCAAAGACCACAAAGTGTCTCGTAATCGACAAAGGGAGACTGACCGTCCGCCAAAGTGTCTGGGTGGTAAACAGATCTCGGCGATCTAAAACAGCATGAATCGAGGCCGCCTTTAAGTCGTACAATAATCTAAATTGATAGCAAAAGCAGCGACCGGCCGCTCACAGATCCTTATCACAAAACGTTTCTGTGGTGCCATTGTGCAGGGGGTGCTCTAGATGGGGGGCACTCCAAAGGGGGGTGCAACTCCAATGGTAGCAAATCGGAGTTGGGAAAGCACTGATGTAGACAGGCCACCGCTGCAATAATCACGTGATTATCTAGCGGTGATAACATTGTGGCTAAGTTAGGAATTGTAACATGCATCAAGCCACTCTGATACCGATCTCCAATAACATATACATGTATTCATACAGTACCTGAGATAATTGTAGCATATAGTGACGGTAGCAACATATAAATAGGAAATAATATTGTAGTATTTATAATAGTGTGGATAGCTATATCTATACAAAATAGATGAAAGTATATTCTTGTGTAGGTAAATACATGTATATAAATAATGACTTCGGTATACAATATTGTCGGTAGCTGTAGTCTGGTTTAGCAAAGAAGACGTTCTGGCAAGATGGGAGAATGACTCCAGCTTGGTCAATATTGGTTCAAAAAATATTTATTTGGTCTCAAATTGTAGATCAGAATGTTTCCTAGAATTGAGACTCAATCAATAATTTCTGAACCAATATTGACCGAGCTGGAGTCATTTTCGCATCTTGCCAGAAGCTCTTCTTTGCTTGGACAGACTATATAGCTATGGTTGAGCAAAGAAGACATTCTGACAAGATGGGAAAATCACTCCAGCACGGTCAATATTGTTTCAAAAATTAAAAATCTGGTCTCAATTTGTAGAACACGATGTTTTCTACAATAAGATATCAAACTTATAATTTTAAAACGATATTGATCGAGTTGGAGTCATTTACCCATCTTGCCAGAATGTCTTCTTTGCTCGACCAGACTATACTACATCATTCTAAACAGTATATTTTAGTGTTGGTATAGTCCGTCCAAGCAAAGAAGACCCTCTGGCAAGATGAGAAAATGGCTCAAGCTCAGTCAATAGTTATTCAAGAATTATTGATTTGATCTCAATCGAAGGAAACATTCTGATCTAAAATTTGAAACCAAATCGATATTTTTTGAGCCATTATTAACCGAGCTGGAGTCATTATTGATTTGATCTCAATCGAAGGAAACATTCTGATCTAAGATTGAGACCAAATTTTGACTCAATATTGATCGAGTTGGAGTCATTTTCCCATCTTGCCAGGGGCTCTTCTTTGCTTGGACAGACTTGAGCTACAAGCTACTTGTATATGAAACGATTTCAATATACAATATTGTTGGTAGCTACATTATGTATATATAATATACATATAGAAAATGATTTTAGTATACAATATTCTCGTCAACTGCATGTATACTGAGAACATAGAATACAGTGTAGCTAGTGATACTATCGCACGTTTTAAACTACAAGATCTTCCTTAAACTCGATTTATAACTGGCGCGTGACGTATGCGCATGCGTAGAACGATATAAATAGTATTGAAATTGACGTTCAAAGTAGAGTGTTAGAGTGTTAGTAAGTTAGAGTGTCCCATTGTGTCACTAAGCATGCATAAAGTACACAGTTGACGAGAGCGGATCGTGGTCATGTTAGTCTGTCCAAGCGAAGAAGACCCTCTGGCAAGATGGGAGAATGACTCAAGCTCGGTCAATATTCGTTCAAAAATTATTGATTTGATCTTAAATTGTAGGAAACAATTTAATCTACTATTGAGATAACACTTATAATTCTTGAAAAAATATTGACCAAGCTGGAGTAGTTTTTCCATCTTGACAGAGGGTCTTCTTTCCGTGGACAGGCCATAATTGCTGTTGAGGTGTCAGGTTCATGTCCAATTTTAAATTTCTTGGACTGTCTTATTTCTGTCGCCATTTTCTCACTTTTTTCCCCTTTTTCTTATTAATATTCTTCCTTCTCAGTGATCGCTTAGGCTACACACACTTAGCATATGGTTCGAAATCATGCAGGATTGCTTCAAGCTGTAATTACGCCTGGTCCAGCAAATAAGACAAGATGGAAAAATGACTCCAGCTTGGTCAATGTTTGTTCAGAAATTACAAATTGGTAGGTTTCAAAATTAGTATCAAACTGTAGGGAACATTATTCTCTACAATTTGAGACAAAATTGATGATTTTTGAACCAATATTTACCGTGCTGGAGTCATTACTCCACTTTTTTGAGTAGTTGTGAAGGTTCAAATATATTAGGTTCGATATAAGGTTCGATATTGTGGTAGTTATCGATGAAAAGACAAGATGTTGTCAAACCACTAATTTATAAAAAAAAAAGAATTCTGGTGAACTGTTCACCAGAGATAATGGTGTAACAACCGAACCCGGTATCTCGAATTTTTAATAAATTACTGGTTTGACAACATTCTGTCTTTTCAATTAATCATTTCTCCATCTTGACAGAATCTTATAGCTCAGCTCTTCAATTCAAGCCATTATTTTTTTTCAATTTATTTGATTTAATCATCTTAAAAAATATGTTTATAGTTTGATAAAAATTCTATTGCATTCAATCTCTTCCAAGCAGAAATAATAACAAGCATGCGATTATTTCGATTAATTGATTAATTATTAATTGATTATTATATAATCAATTTCCTACAACAATATAACTTATTCCAAGAACACTTTTAACATTTTGAACAATAGCAGACTAATCCATTACCAAACCTAATCATCAACCAATAATAACTTTAGACGAACCCATAACTTTTCAATTTAAATTCCATTTGTCCGGTAAGTGATTGCGTCTGGTTCCATTCTTGTCCACCAGATGGCGCGAAGTTCGAAAGCCATTAACAACATCAATAGATCATGGTTTGAGAGGCACTGATTGGTTTCTGAAATATGAATCTTTGTGGCTATAGTCTATCCAAGCGAAGAAGGCATTCTGGCAAGATGGGAAAATGACTCCAGCTCGGTAAATATTGGTTCAAAAATTAAAAATTTTGTCTCAAATTGTAGAAAACATTTTGATCTACAATTTGAGACCAAATTTATCATTTTGGAACCAATATTGACCGAGCTGGAGTCATTTTCCCGTCTTGTCAGAATGTCTTCTTTGCTTGGACAGACAATAGCTGTTCGGTAGCTGAGTTCTGTGAATGGGATTAGCCTAGGGCTACTACGACCTCATTCATAAATTTATTTATGATGCGGGAATTTGTGCTGGAATTGAAAACGAGACGTAGGATCGTATATTTCCCCAGGAGAAAGCAGTCCAAAGGTGAGGTTTTTATTTTTGAGTTAAATAAACTCTACAAAATCGGTTGAACGTAGGCAGTATTGATGAAAGTTTTGAAGCCATTTCATTAAATTAACTACCTTCAAGCGGATGAAACGAGTGGAAAAATTTGCTGTGAATTGGTCAAATTCAACTAGAATGTTGAAAAGCTAATTTTAGAAAATCTGAGGAAGTCAAAATAATCTGCTTTGTATTGTTCACAGTTCAAAAAAGACTACTGTGAGTTTCAAGACTATCAACTTCATTACAATCCACTATAAATGGCCCACTCATTTCCACGATTCATAAATGGAAGGATAGATTTCAGGAAATTTCCTCTGAAAATAAAAATTCAGAATTCGCTGAGTAGATTATTCTAAAATTAAAGTTTTGACAGTATTAATAATTGATTATACAGATTGATTCCATGGACCAACCAGAGTTAGTATGTTAATTTACTTATATTGAAGCCTTTTGATACTCAATTTAATATCACTGAAGCTCCGTCTACCGCTTTAAAAATACAAATGCTATTTAATCTGTATAATATTCAATGGAATAAGTTCATTGAGTCAGATGCACTTTACTCATTTATTTATTTCCTACTCTTCTCTCTTGCTCACCCCTTGTTAAACTTTCTCTCTTCATCTTCTCCTTCTTCTTCTTCTTCTTCTTCTTCTTCTTCTTCTTCTTCTTCTTCTTCTTCTTCTTCTTCTTCTTCTTCTTCTTCTTCTTCTTCCTCTTCTTATCCCATCCTCTCACCAGTGTCCTTGCTACTTGTGTTATTTTCAAAGGGCAAAAAGCCCGCCGATTGGAACGATCCCCCCCATTCATAAGAATATGTTCTTACAAATCGATTGTGTGCATAATATGCTCGATTATGTTAATGTGCATGTGCGAGACAAAACCGATGAGCAATAAAGTTTAGAAAGAAGAAGAAGAAGAGAAAGAAGAAGAAGGAGAAGAAGAAGAAGAAGAAGAAGAAGAAGAAGAAGAAGAAGAAGAAGAAGAAGAAGAAGAAGAAGAAGAAGAAAGAAGAAGAAGAAGAAGAAGAAGAAGAAGAAGAAGAAGAAGAAGAAGAAGAAGAAGAAGAAGAAGAAGAAGAAGAAGAAGAAGAAGAAGAAGAAGAAGAAGAAGAAGAAGAAGAAGAAGAAGAGAAGAAGAAGAAGAAGAAGAAGAAGAAGAAGAAGAAGAAGAAGAAGAAGAAGAAGAAGAAGAAGAAGAAGAAGAAGAAGAAGAAGAAGAAGAAGAAGAAGAAGAAGAAGAAGAAGAAGAAGAAGAAGAAGAAGAAGAAGAAGAAGAAGAAGAAGAAGAAGAAGAAGAAGAAGAAGAAGAAGAAGAAGAAGAAGAAGAAGGGAGGAGGAGAAAGAGGAGGAGGAGTAGGATATCGTGAAGATTGTTAATAGTAGCATACTGCTTTTGTCTTGTACGGGTGGTCACTTCTCACAGAGTAGCTTCCTCTCTTTGAAATCGCGCGCGCTGACACCAATCCAAAATACTGCCTGACCGCCATCTTTAGACAAAGACCCCACTACTTGTCTTACTCTCTCACTCTCTGGTTTCTCAATCACCGTATGCAAAATAGCACCCTGATTGGAAACCCATCTTCTGATACGATTCCATTTTCTACTCTATTATCGGTCTTTTCCTTCTCCTTCTTCTTCTTCTTCTCATTGTCTCTCTTTCGTAGTTTTCCTTTTTCATGAGCATCTATCATTCGTTTAGAATAGGCTACGAGTAAGTACTCACTGCCATCAACTCACTAAACGTTACAGGCGGAGATTGTGTAAATCTTACCCAAATCTCAGAAATAGCGATCAAAAATCACAATATCACAACTCAACACAAATTTTTCACTTGCGCTAGGTTTTGTCATATTTCCGATTTTAGATCGCTATTCCTGAGATTTGAGTAAGATTTACACAATCACCGCCTTCAACTTTTTCTTAGGATTTCGACTCTCTTCAACTTCCAAAATACAAATTTATAATTCCTTATCCAGTTATAACCCTTATTGTTGAAAAATTGCGTTTTATAGCATATTTTCCCAATCATCTCAATAACCGTTGAAGTTGCAACCTCCAAACTGATTTCATTGGATTTCTCAGCTAGTTTTACATAGGAATTGATTATTTCAAAACCTGAATGAAGCCTCTAAAAAATTAGAAAATTTTATATTTTTTGAAAAATCTCAATTTTTCGCCATTGTTATCTCGGTAACAAAGCGTTTTTGGGGGTTGGTCCCATGGAACTTTTTTGTCTACTTGGTGTAAGGAATCAGCCTGAGAAGTATTGCACATTCCTCCTTAAACACTCTGTATTATCTTTTCTATACTTATTCCAAACACTCTCTTTTCCTTGAATTATCGTTTATCCAATCCATCTCTCAACCATTCTTTTTTTCATCTGCTCTTACTCATTCTCTCCTATGCCATTCTCCATCTCCATGATCCTCTTTCTCCTTCTTCCTCGTCTTCTCCTTCTTTCTCGTCTTCTCCTTCTTTCTCGTCTTCTTCTTCTTTTTCCTCGTCTCCTAATAATTTCTTTCTCCTCAAATCCTCCTCTTAACCAGGCGCACAGTAGCATCCGTTATAATTTATTACACCTAGCCATATCTCGATGCATCATTCCCCATTCAAATACTACGAGTATTATATATAGGCTCAAGCGACGAAAATAAAACATCCGTAACTCGATAAATAATAATCGACTCGCTCTCGAATAAATCGAGTGTCGATGTTGAAATATTTATGGCAGTTAGGTTTAGTTTATTGCCAACTCACACTTATTTATTTCGAGATATTATTCAAGTTGTCGGCTTCTGTTTTCTATTACCATGTCTCTGGCTCTTGTTGATTATCGCTGGAAATATATTATGTAACTGGGATTTTTCAAAACATTTTATTAGAAAAAACTATTCCAATCATCAGGGGAATAAACACTCTGGTTTATTATAATAAAAAATATGACTATAGTCCATTCACGATGGCTTGAGACGAGATAAACAGATGCTCTGCATGTGTTTGCGTGCGAGTGGAGTGGCTTCATTTTAGCCACAATATTAAACAAGTCACAGCAATACCGAAATCCCGAATTTTGATGTGGGCAATTTAGAATAAGTATCTTTAAGTAATCTTTTTTATAGATACGCATTGGGAAATTGCTTGTCTCGGTTCTCTCTCGACTGATGCATGAACCTGAAATGAACAAACTATTATAATAAAAGTTTTTGTCAATGCTTTGGTTACAGTCCCGACAACGAAATTCGGGATTTTGGCATTGCTGTGACTTGTTCATGTCGTGGCTAAAACGAAGCCACCCCGGTCGCGCACACACACGTGCAGAGCTTTTGTTTATCTCGTCTCAAGCCATCGTGAATGGGCTATAGTATCTTTCTGATACTCTAAACATTCAATGTTTAGATTGAAGAATCGTTAAGATGTAACTGAATTACTTTAAAAATTTTCATAATAATATTATCTCCATCATAAATTCAGTCTCAGAAGCACGTATTCCACAATTCAGAAATTAATATTTTTGTGTAAGACAAATTTTCAAATTATAAAACTCTATATTAAAACTTTAAATAATTAAAATCAAATTACCCTTTTTTTAAAAGATATTTTTATTTTACACTACACGTTTCGGCGATTTAGCCATTTTCAAGTGTAGCATTCACATACATTTGAAGAAAGGGTACTTTGATTTTAATTATTCGAAGTTTTAACGAATACAGTAGCCCTGAGAGGGAATAAGTATTAAAACTCTATATGTATACCATCATTGTAATTCTTGTCAGGTTGAAATTTGATTATCAATAACATGTATTCATGAGTTTTTGTAGATAATTTGTCGAATTTATATTTTTTCATTGTAATAGATTGTTTTTTTTGTCAATGTATTATCAAGTGTGGAAATAAATGTAGCCTATCTATTCATTTATGTTGTGCTAGGGTCAACATTCAGAATTACCAATTGAAAATTTACCTGTAACATGTTCAGCAAATTTGTATCATCACCTTGTATTCTTCCTCTTCCTCTTCCTGTTCTTCTTCTTCTTCTTCTTCTTCTTCCACCTTCTTCTTCCTCTTCACCACCACCACCACCACCACCACCACCACCACCACCACCACCACCACCACCACCACCAGCACAAAACCATCATCATCATCATCATCATCATCATCATCATCATCATCATCATCATCATCATCATCATCACCATCATCATCATCATCACCACCACCACCACCACCACCACCTTCTTCTTCTTCTTCTTCTTCTTCTTCTTCTTCTTCTTCTTCTTCTTCTTCTTCTTCTTCTTCTTCTTCTTCTTCTTCTTCTTCTTCTTCTTCTTCTTCTTCTTCTTCTTCTTCTTCTTCTTCTTCTTCTTCTTCTTCTTCTTCTTCTTCTTCTTCTTCTTCTTCTTCTTCTTCTTCTTCTTCTTCTTCTTCTTCTTCTTCTTCTTCTTCTTCTTCTTCTTCTTCTTCTTCTTCTTCTTCTTCTTCTTCTTCTTCTTCTTCTTCTTCTTCTTCTTCTTCTTCTTCTTCTTCTTCTTCTTCTTCTTCTTCTTCTTCTTCTTCTTCTTCTTCTTCTTCTTCTTCTTCTTCTTCTTCTTCTTCTTCTTCTTCTTCTTCTCTTCTTCTTTCTTATTCTTATTCTTCTTCTTATTCTTATTCTTCTTCTTCTTCTTCTTTTCTTCTTCTTCTTCTTCTTCTTCTTCTTCTTCTTCTTCTTCTTGTTGCTCTTCTTCTTCTTCTTGTTGCTCTTCTTCTTCTTCCTCTTCCTCTTCTTCTTCTTCTTCTTCTTCTTCTTCTTCTTCTTCTTCTTCTTCTTCTTCTTCTTCTTCTTCTTCTTCTTCTTCTTCTTCTTCTTCTTCATGCTCTCACCCTATCCTATAATCCTCCAACCGCTCATATTGTCATACTAACGAGACTTGAGAAATAAATAAGTATCTGTCAGAATATCAATTAGCATAATAAGCCGCTAATTTATTTAAAAAGAAAATAAAAATTTATTGATGATTTGAGTGGAGCTCTAATCTACAATTGTTGTGATTGGAAATACTTCATACCAGAGATACTGTTCTTTTTGCAACTAATTTCATAATTTTTTTCATTGGTCTAATCTGCCATATTTTTCCTTTTGCTCATAAAAATCCGGAGGTGAATTCTCGAAATTGCTGGAATCTTCGAGTATTAAATTTTTGAAACCGCGGAATTTTCAATATTAATATAATAATCAAGCATAATACAATAGTTTCACTGATAAATTCAATGCAATATGATCACTAAGGGTTGAATTAAGGTTCCTTCAATAGATAACCATGGCCTTAAAATTGGCAACTATGTAGAGTAGGAAATTGGGTCCATTTCATTGCATTCATTTTTCAATCAGCTGTTTCTGTGTGTGTTCTCACATTTGACTTGCTATAAATCATAAGCAATTCAAATAAATAATTGTCTATTCTTAATCTTTCTTGTAAATTTCTTTCACAACCTATTACAAAAAACACAATAGGAATACTATAAGAAGTGTTTCATGAACGTTATTCATGGAAATTATTCACAAAAGAGATGAACCAAGTCAACATGCATGATTTGTATCTATACTTAATGCTTTCATATGAAAAGACTGTGTCTACGGTGCGACGTTGCCATATCATTAGGGCAGGGCCTTCTACTAAAGAAAGACATTGAACACCTTGAAATATTGCGTCTATTCAAAAATGATCAGATTGAATGAAAAGATTATCTACTCATTGACTTAGATCGAATTGATTTCTATTAAATAAACTTCAATTGAATTTTGTAGATTACAAATTATACTTGGTGTAATCTTATTCTTCCTAGAACATGAACAACGGTTTTGTTGTTTTAGTTGAATTGGAGATTATGGAACATAAACCTAAATTCATAGTCTTTGACAATTCTATTCACTATATTGGAAAATGGAATAAAACGTAGATGGTATATTCTATGAATAATTCGAGGGAGGAAAGAGAGATTAAGAAGAAGAAGAAGAAGAAGAAGAAGAAGAAGAAGAAGAAGAAGAAGAAGAAGAAGAAGAAGAAGAAGAAGAAGAAGAAGCACCACCACCAGCACAAAACCATCATCATCATCATCATCATCATCATCATCATCATCATCATCATCATCATCATCACCATCATCATCATCATCACCACCACCACCACCACCTTCTTCTTCTTCTTCTTCTTCTTCTTCTTCTTCTTCTTCTTCTTCTTCTTCTTCTTCTTCTTCTTCTTCTTCTTCTTCTTCTTCTTCTTCTTCTTCTTCTTCTTCTTCTTCTTCTTCTTCTTCTTCTTCTTCTTCTTCTTCTTCTTCTACTTCTCCTCAACCTCTACCTACTCCTCCTTTTTCGAAATATCTTTCCCCCTTTAGTTTCCTTCTCAATTTCTTCCTCATCACTTTATCTACCAACAACGAAGTGTTGGATGTTGGCATAACAGCCGCAGCAACTGGTAATGTATTTATGTAGTAGGCAAAAGATAGCCCCGACAACAACATGAACGGTAGCTGCACTCTCTCAAGATTGGCGCCTCCTCAATCTTACTCCCTCACCTCCTCCTTCTCCTCCCTCTCCTCCTCCACCTCTTCCTTCTCCTCCTCCTTCTCCTCCTCCTCCTCCTACTTGTCTCTCAAGTCCACCTCGGTGTTTTATGTTAATGAATGTCGAGCAATTACAAGTTAATTTTCAGCCGAGATTAGGTATTCCGGTCACTCGCTCGTTCGCCGGATCAGAGCTGTTGTTCGAGAAAAGAGAGAGAAGGAGATATGAGTAGAGTTTGGGATTGAGTGAGACGGTCGAGGATGCTGTTGATCCTCTGCTTCCTGTGAAGAAGTGTGCTGCTCTGTTCGGACGATCACGCCTTGCTCCTTTATCATCACCTTACCATTTTATACAAGGAGTATTCCTTTTCCTTTTCGATGTTTTGCTACTGCGTCTTCTTCTGAGCTACCTCTTTCATCTCGTTTAGCTTTGTTTTCTCCTAAAAGTTGTAATAAAAAAGTACTTTATTTCACTGGCGGCTCGTGCCCACGGAACAGGTGAAGTGCTATACAGTAAAAAATGAGGGCACTTCACCTGTTTCGTGGGTACGAGCCGCCAGTGATCTATTTCCAGTAGTGAGAAGAAATAGTGTAGGATTGATAAATACAGTATCAATAGTTTCAGAAAATAAACCAAGGTAAACTTCTTATTCATCTCTCTTCGTTTTCTCTTTTCCTTCTTCCCTTATACTTTTTCCTTACCTTCCTCCATCAATCCTTTCTCATTCATTCATCCTTTACCTGAAATTGTTTTGCACTTCAAAAACTTGGCTTGTAATGGAGGGAGATTGAAAAGTACGAAAGGTTGAAGCTGGATTCGAAGACAAGTAGAAAGACATATGAATAACATAATTTTTTTTGTACTCGTATAGTCTGTCCAATCACAGAAGACCCTCTGGCAAGATGAGAAAATGACTCCAGCTTGGTCAATATTGGTTCAAAAATTATTGATTTGGTCTCTAATTGTAGATCAGAATGTTTCATACAATTGAGACCAGATCAATAATTTTTGGACCAATATTGAACGAGCTGGAGTCATTTTCTCATCTTGCCAGAGGGTCTTCTTTGCTTGGATATCGTGAACAGGGCTTTTGGTATTCGTCATGTTTTAATGCACAGAATTTTCTACGAAGAGAAAACTCCAATGATAAAATTATCTTATAATTTAAAAGGAGAAGAAGAAAAATTATTCCTTAGATTGAGAAATAAGAAGAAAACAATTCTAAATTTCCCAAGGAATTTGAATTGAGTTGTTTAACATTATTTTATATTGTATAAAATACAGGACAGTATAAATTTGTAACTTTTTCAATTCCTAGTCTCTGTATCTGCTGTTTATTGTCAAAGTAAATGCACATACTAGTATTTAGTATGTTAGTATGAATCCAATATCTAGATGTATTCTAGTATCCATGAGTAGATTACTGAACTATGTATAGGATATAATTCATATCTTTCGATAAATTCCAAGCTAGCGCTGTTGAATAAGCATTGTCAATTTTCTTTATGCGTTACATGTATGCCTTTCAGATAAATACCAACTCCCACACAAGTAGCTACCAATTTTGCCATTATACGCCCACGCATCTGACAACTAATTCGAGTATGTTGCGAATCCATTACTTGTTTTAGGGACTGATAATTGATGGGATGCATATTCTCATATATATTTGGATTCGTTACGATTATGCCTTTATTAAATCATGAAGCTGGTATTACCATGATATGCAATGAAGATTATCATAGATTAAGGTTGAGTGCTTCATAAGGTTCGATGTTCTTGCAAAAATGTATATCATTCTGAAATTGTTCCTTCATTCTAATCTGAATGTCAATTTTTTAAATTTTAGCCATTTATCTCAAATAATAATTGTCAGGATAGCGATTGACTAAGGGACGTAGGATCTTAAAAATAGGATATAATTATTGATTTACATAGAACATTTCCCATATACGATTAAGGGATGGTCTAAGTACATGATTATATTCCAAGGGTTTTTATTTTATATCGAGTCATAACCATTATGAAAGCACGTCCTCAAAACACTGGCGGCTCGTACCCACGAAACAAGTGAAGTGCATGTATCCACTGTACAGCACTTCACCTGTTTCGTAGCCACAAACCGCCAGTACCTCAAAAACATAATACATTTTTGTAGCTAAGAAAACATTTACAATTTTTTAGCTAAGAAAATTAGCTATGTAAAACTTTTAGGACTTGTTGAGGACAGCTATTTTTCTTTTAATGTGTTTCATATAATCCTTGTAGATATGATATTTTCCACTGGCGGCTCGTGCCCACGGAACAGGTGAAGTGTTCGTATCTTTTACTGTACAGCACTTCACCTTTTTCGTGGGCAAGAGCCGCCAGTGGTATTTTCGCAGCACAAAATAATAAAGCAGGGTGAGGAATACAATGAAACGGAAGTCTAGCTGGTAAAATTGTAACTTCAATAAATTTGAGAATAATCATTGACTGAGGATCACTACACGAAAAATTCCCCACTAAATCTAAACCAATAACTCCCAAACATGTGAACCAGTGATTCATGAATTCAGAAGCAGGCTTTTTCAATTCAGGATACAATCATTCAGCAGCACAGGCGAGTAATAGTATGAATGAAATGCTCGAATATCGCACGATAGTAGTCGATATTTTCAATCGAACCTCCGATTATATAATAAAGTGTCGGCAAATGTCGTGACCAAATATCGTTTCTCAATACACAGTAGAGTGTATCTACAACTTGTGGCCTCGAGTGGAATGGAAGTAGCATCATGAATAAGAGAAGAGAAGAATAAGAAGAAGAAAAAGAAGAAGAATGAAGAAAGAAAAGAAGAAGAAAGAAGAAGAAGAAGATGATGAAGAAGAAGAAGAAGAAGAAGAAGAAGAAGAAGAAGAAGATGAAGAAGAAGAAGAAGAATGAAGAAGAAGAAGAAGAAGAAGAAGAAGAAGAAGATGATGATGATGATGATGATGAAGAAGAAGAAGAAGAAGAGAAGAAGAAGAAGAAGAAGAAGAAGAAGAAGAAGAAGAAGAAGAAAGAGGAAGAAGAAGAAGGAGAAGAAGAAGAAGAAAAGAAGAAGGAAGGAAGGAAGAGAAGATGAAGAAGAAGAAGAGGAAGGAGGAAGAAGAAGAAAGAAGAAGAAGAGGAGGAGGAGGAGGATGATGATGAAGAAGAAGAAAGAGGAAGAAGGAGGAAGAAGAAGAAGAAGAAGAAGAATAGGAGAAGAGGAGGAAGAAGAAGAAGAAGAAGAAGAAGAAGAAGAAGAAGAAGAAGAAGAAGAAGAAGAAGAAGAAGAAGAAGAAGAAGAAGAAGAAGAAGAAGAAGAAGAAGAAAGAAGAAGAAGAAGAAGAAGAAAGAAGAAGAAGAAGAAGAGAGAGAGAGAAGAAGAGAAGAGGGAGAAGAAGAGAGAGAGAGAAGAGAAGGAGGAGAGAAGAAGAGAAGAAGAGAAGAGAGGAAGAGGAGGAAGAAGAAGAAGAAGAAGAAGAAGAAGAAGAAGAAGAAGAAGAAAGAAGAAAGAAAGGGTTAGAATTGGAAAAGAGAATATCGTACCATAGTGGCGCCGTAATGAGGGTAATAACACTGTCTGATTGATCTCAAGAAGTGTTTTGGAAATCTTGTCATTTTGTTCTCTCCTTCCACGCTTCTCAGTCTTCCTACTCTCACATCTTTCACATTACCACTCACTTCATAGTCAAGATTTTTCCACATTATATCCCTTGATTCTGTCAGTTCTCCTCTCTCTTTATCCCATTACTGTAATAAGCGATCCTTGAAAAGAAAATAATAATATTTTCTTATGAAAGGAGATATTAAATAAATTTATTTTTCGATCATGAAAAGAGAAGCATTGGCAGGAACAGGAACTTGGAGTTAATCTGAAAATTTGACATTATTCTAATAGAAATCGTGTTAGAAATACTAAGGGCTATGCCTATTCTTTCTTCCTTTATGTATGCTTGCCATTACATTAGAAAATGTATAAATGATATACAGTAGATTTATTGAGAAGTAAACAGAGCATAATAATATGGAGAAAGATTTTCCATTATTTTGTTAATCTAGAAAAATGAAGCATGTGATAATGTACGGCCATGCATGCGATTTCAAAATTTATTAGGAATAGAACGTATAGATATCGAGTTGAACGAAATTTATTGGATTCAATGAAAAATGGTTACACAAAGTTATGGATTGGTAATATCCATAGGTATTGTGATCTTTTAAAAAGGTTTGGTTTGCTGTTATCTATAGGTATAGTGATCTATTAACCAGGTCTCGTTTTCTTCTATCTATAGGTATAGAATTCTATCACCTAGGTTTAATTTGATGTTATCTATAAATATAGAGATCTATCAACTAGGGTTGGTTTTCTTTCATCTACATGTATAGAATTCTATCACCTATGTATGGTTTGATGTTATCCATAGGTATAGAGCTCTATTAACTAGTTTTGTTTCAGTGATATCCATAGGTATAGATGTCCATAAATTCCTGAACAATGTGCGAAGCTGTTGTTATAGGCTAAAGTTGTTGAATTAATTATTGGCAGACTGAGACGTGTTAAGTTGGTAGGGAAATTGTTGCATAAATTTAATGTCGATGCATTAATTTAAAAGCGGAGTGCTACTGTGCGTAGGTGAGCTGTTGAATTGGAATCTCAGAGACTAGTTCCAAACGGAGTACTATATCTATATTTATGATTCCAAGTGTTGTTCGTTTGACAGTTATATTTATATTGTAAAAAGAAATGGTATAGAACATATAGATATAGAGCTGAAAGAAATTTATTGGATTTAATGAAAAGTGGATACAAACTTCGTATAGATATTCCATGGTTAAAAATGTTGTCCTTTTGACAGTGGAATTTATATTGTGAAAAAGAACTGGTGGTCAATGTTGAAATATGGTGCAATATTTTACTGTGGGAGTTTCTACTTTTCTTTATGTTTTTCATTGAATTTGAACTTGACCACCGTAGAGTGACGTCATTCCACGAAGGGATGTTGTTGCATTTGGTTCAAATCGAATCAAATTTGAATCATTCTACAGGAGAAATATATATTTTAACATAATTATTATTAGCTGATAATAGGGTTATTAATTTATGCGGTACTGCCCAGAACGACTTATTGTTTATTTGTATGGAAAGACAACCGATTTAATTTTAAGCGCAGCTATAGATTTTTTGTATTTTGATTTACAAACCAATCACCAGAGTACAGTCACCTAATTCTAGTTTTCCTGGCATGAATTACTCTAATATTTTAACTTCTTCAATATTCAATTCTTAATTTTATTTCTTATAAAGCCTTTTCTTTCCTCTTCTACAGCACCTCTCCTATTCCTTTTATTTTCTTTTCTTATTCATATCCTCTTTATATTCATTTTTTCTCTTTCTTCTTCTTCTTCTTCTTCTTCTTCTTCTTCTTCTTCTTCTTCTTCTTCTTCTTCTTCTTCTTCTTCTTCTTCTTCTTCTTCTTCTTCTTCTTCTTCTTCTTCTTCTTCTTCTTCTTCTTCTTCTTCTTCTTCTTCTTCTTTGTCTTCTCTTCTTCTTCTTCTTCTTCTTCTTCTTCTTCTTCTTCTTCTTCTTCTTCTTCTTCTTCTTCTCTTCTTTCCTTCTTCTTCTTCTTTTTCTCTTCTTCTTCCTTCTTCTTCTTTTCTTCTTCTTCTTCTCTTCTTCTTCTTCCTTCTTCTTCTTCTTCTCTTCCTTCTTCTCTTCCCTTCTCTCCTTTCCTCCTTCTCCTCTCTTCCTCTCCTCCTCCTCCTCCTCCTCTCCTCCTCCCTCCTCCTCCTCCCTTCTCTTCTCCTCCTCCTCCTCCTCTCCTTTCTCTTCCTCTTCCTCTCCTCTTCCTCTTCCTCTTCCTCTTCCTCTTCCTCTTACTCTTCCTCTTCCTCCTCTTTCTCTTTATCTTCCTCTTCCTTCCTCCTCCTCTTCCTCCTTCCTCCTCCTCCTCCTCCTTCTCCTCCTCCTCCTCCTCCTCCTCCTTCTCCTCCTCTCCCCTCCTCCTCCTCCTCCTCCTCCTCCTCCTCCTCCTCCTCCTCCCTCTTCTTATCATCTACCTGTGGCATTCTACGGCGTTTTACGATGCAAAAACAATCAGAAGCAGCCGGCAGTAAGAGGAATAAATAAACATGTCTTCTGTCCCTCCGTCTGGTCAAATAGTCTCCACTGTGCACTGCTGGTAAATTACGTGCTTCCTCCTTCTCTCTCTTCTTCTCTTTCTTCTTTTTCTTGTCTCCTTCGGCAGGATTAGCGTCGTCCCTGATGACTGTATCCCAGGAGCTATCACTCTGCTGTTGGCTACTTTTTCCACCTTTGCATACTTGCATCTAATCAATTTTACTTTTCTTTTCTTTTTGTTGTCTCTTTCTCACTGGTATCCTTTGCTTCCATTTCATTCCAAGCTGTTCGTTTTCTTCTTTGACTAGTGTTTCTTTCTATTTGCATTTCCAATAATTTTCCTTGCTGATAAAATCGTATTTATTCTCTTTTTGATAACATTTTTTCTTTTTATTCGTATTTTTTTCTTTTCATTCGTATTCTTTTCTTTTTATTTTTTTGTTAATTTTACCCCTCAATTTCCTTTATTCTCCGCGTTGAAAATTATGGTTGAATAATTT
Source organism: Sogatella furcifera (assembly GCA_017141385.1). Taxonomy (NCBI): domain Eukaryota; kingdom Metazoa; phylum Arthropoda; class Insecta; order Hemiptera; family Delphacidae; genus Sogatella; species Sogatella furcifera. Next base: position 41,651,050 of record CM029549.1, read on the forward strand.
ATGTCTCTTTCATCTATGTAAAGTTACTAGGTGTACATACTATACAAAATGATTGAAAGCAGTAAAAGATTCTAATTGAAATCACTCAGTAATTGAGTATGATTATTAAGATACATAACAAAAAATTCACTCATGAGTCTCAAAACTAGATAGCAATAGTGGGCAATTGAGAAAAATATCTCTTACCTAACCTAACATCAGCTTGCTTGGTCAGGATATAGTCTGTCCAAGCAAAGAAGACCCTCTGGCAAGATGAGAAAATGACTCCAGCTCGGTCAATATTGGTTAATAAATTATTGATTTCATCTCAAATTGTAGGAAACATTCTGATCTACAATTTGAGACCACATCAATATTTTCTGAACAACTATTGACCGAGCTGGATTCATTTTCTCATCTTGCCAGAGGGTCTTCTTTTCTTGGACAGTCAATATATCCTTGATATATGAATAACATGATATTTCACGGTACACGTATTCACGGTATTCTGGATCTAATTCGTTATTTTAAAAAAAAAGTCAGAAAAATTTTATAGTCGTTTTTATAGACTCCTTGTTAAGAGAACTCGGAATTCTTGACAAAAGTTAACGATTGGAATCCAAATTAAGAAAGCTGAAAATGCTTAACTTTTTTTCAATTCATCAATATAGCACCTAGAAAGAGAGTAATAAGCTATTCTATTTTAACTTAAATTGATACAAGTGGAAAATACTTGACTGAAATTATCGATTAAGCTCTCTATTAAAAATTTATTTAAAGATTATTAAAAATGCTCAACCAGAGTCAACAATTGGATTTCCGCTCATGAGAACTTTAATAAACCTCGTAAAATAATCAATTAATCATCCACAGTAGACGATTAGTCTCCTACGATCGAGAGAACTCAAAATACTGAACTAGAGTTAACGATTCTACTCGAGAAAACTTTCAAATTATCTAGTCCAACTTGAGTAAGTTGCAGCTCACAAAAATCACTTCCCGGCATGGCAGTAAGATCCAGTATTTATTTACCTGTGCTATAAACATACGAGCGTCCCGGGGCATAAATAAAAGTTTACGATATTCAGCAGCCGATTCTCAGATTCTTCCTCTTTTTGTTCTTCTTCTCCTTCTTCTTCCACTCTTCTTCTTCTTCTTCTTTTTCGTCTTTAGCATCGTTCGATAGCGATGCCAGCCGACAATGAAATTCGAAGCACTTTTGATTGCATAAGTTCAGAACCAGTAGGCTACACGAATTTCCAATTAGAACAGTTATTCGTTGAATTTTAATGAGCCAACAAAATTCTAGCCGATAGAAGGAAAAATGGATTGGGGGTGGGTGGGATAAAAGGAGTAGGAGGAGGGGGGAGAAAAAGAAGAAGAAGAAGAAGAAAAAGGAGAAGAAGAAGAAAGAGAAGGAGAAGAAGAAGAAGAAGAAGAAGAAGAAGAAGAAAAGGAGAAGGAGAAGTAGAAGAGAAGGAGAAAGAAGAAGAAGAAGAAGAAGAAGAAGAAGAAGAAGAAGAAGAAGAAGAAGAATAAGATGAAGAAGAAGATGAAGAAGAAGAAGAAGGAGAAAAAAAGAAGAAGGAAGACGAGTAGGAAGAGGTTGAGAAGAAGGAGGAGGTGATGAAATAGGTTGAGAAAAAAGAAGTGAAGAAGGATGAACAGATGAAATGAAAGAGGAGGATTAGGAGGAAGAGAAGGAGGAGGAGTATTTCGTAGGCGAGATTGATGAATTTAGATAATGGAACGATACTAAAAAGAAAGAGTGAATGACACTCGACGGCGGCGGGTGTTATCAAAAAGTTTTCGATAAAGCCGGGACGAAGGAACCAGTTCGATCCTGGTGAAGGATAAAAGGAAACAGGATGACTTTATGTTTCCTCAATTAGCTGGAGAAGAAAGGAGAAGAATATAATCAATCGGAATAGAGCAGCCATATGACACTAGACGAAAAATTCACATTGATTACGTCACAGCCGTCGATGGCTTGATGTCGTTATTTTTGTTTAATCTTCTTCCTCTTCTTCTTCTCCTTTTTTATATTCTTCTTCTTCTTATCCATCTTCTTCTTCTTCTCCTTCTTCCTTCTTCTTCTTCTTCTTATTCTTATTATTATTATATTTTCCTTCTCCTTCTTGTTCTTCTTCTTCTTCTCTTGTTGTTCCTTCTCCTTCTTCTTCTTCTTCTTTTCTTCTTCTTTTTCTCCTTCTCCTTCTTCTTCTTCTTCTTCTTCCTCTTCTTCCAATTCTTCTTGTCCTTCTCCATCTCTTTCTTCCTCTTCTTCTCTTCTTCTCCTTCTCCTTCTTCTCTCTCTTCTTCTCTCTCCTTCTTTCTTTTTCTTCTCTCTTCTTCTCCTTCTTCTTCTTCTTCTTCTTCTCTTCTCCTTCTTTCTCTTCTTTTCTTCTTCTCTTCTTCTTCTTCTTCTTTCTTCTTCTTCTTCTTCTTCTTCTTCTTCTTCCTCTCTCTCCTTCTCTTCTCTTCTCTTCTTCTTCTTCTTCTTCTTCTTCCTCCTCCTCCTTTTGTTTCCCCATATGTCTCCTAGAAAGGAGATTGTCTTCTTCTCCTGCTCCTCATTCAAATCAAGCCGAATAAATTAATAAGGCACAGGAAATAGGCTTCGTTATTTATAGGAAATTTACATCCTTGTACAAGACACTGATAGTAATCCTGAATAAAAAGAAGTCTGTTATTAGTATAGGATGGACAACCGGCCCGTGCATCCATTTCCTTCTGCTTTTTTTTCTAAGTTGGGCAGCTTTTGTTGATCACTTTCATCTTTACTGGAATCATTTTTCAGATAAGAATTCTATCCAAGCAAAGAAGACATTCTGGCGAAGAGATTTTAGGTTGAATTGTTAGAAAATTTAGATTGAACTGTTAGATATTTAAGATTAAATTGATACTTGATTACTATAATCTGTCTGATTCAGATGGGAAAGTGACTCCAGTGCGGTCAATATTGGTTCGAAAAATATGAATTCAGTCTCAAATTGTAGAATACATTCTGTTTTACAATTTGAGTCCAAATTTATTAATTTTTCCAACCAATATTGACCGAGATGAGTTATTTTGCTATCTTGTCAGAATATGCTGGGACAGATTATATGTAATATACTAGTATTCAAGATTGAAGTATCAATTCAATCTAAAATATTAAACAGTTTAATCTAAAATATCGAACAATTCCACCTGAAATCTCTTTATTATAGCATGTAAATGGAGTGAATGGTAATTATTGTAATAGATCAGGTTTGGTTGAATCCCAAACAGTCTCACAGAAAGCTTCGATTCTTGTGATATTTTATTAAAATTCCAATACAACGGATATTGCATTCGTGAAAGTCAAGTTGGGTACTGGCTCTGATTATTTGTTAAGAGTTTAAAGAAATACTCTATTTTAACGTCATTCACGGCTCCTCCCTCTGGGGGCGTGTCAGCTTTCGACCAATGGCAGGCCGGGAACGCCTACCGTCAACCATTTTGAAATCTAGCGGAGGAAGCCATTTGCTTTCTTTCATTGTGCTCTATGTATTTCTGTTAATCTCTACAGCTATTTAATTTGATTGCTTTTGATTATTGGAATTCTTAATACAATAAATTCAATCGATCATGTCAAATTAGTATTCGTGAATATACAGAATATCGAAGATATTATCGATCTATTTTATTATCGATTATATTTTATCGATCTTGTACTTTTCATCATCTCTTTTTCACAATCGATAATTTCAAAAATATAATTCGATTATTAGATTTGGACGAATAATCTCAATATTGAATAATTATTTTCAGCCGTGACCAATTTGTACTCTCTTAAATCCAATCTGATAGCCTATGTTTAATCAAAGTAGGCCTAGTTCGAAAAAAATTTCCCATTCTATTACATTGAGTCATATTCTAATAATTGAATTCCGCTTTCACTACTCAGAAACCTCGATTGACAGAAATACCCTTGATTTGGCTATCAATTTGATAAACTTGTCTTCATAACTTTCCATATATTTTCCAACTAGCTCCCTGAATCTGTCTCGACCCCATGATATACTGACGTTTCATCCATTCCTATTCCCTCATGATTCATTCCTCATTCCATTTATTTACTCCTCATTCCATTCCATTACGCTTTCCATACCTTCGCCCTCTCAAACATCCACATAACTTACAAGAAATTATAAAATATCTCAAGCAGTAGTATTACTATATTTGTAGACAGCTTGTTGCAGTAATCGGGATGCAACTATCTGCATGATAAATAATGCATTCGGCCGGTCGGCGACTTGTCATTAATGCACTAAATGCACATGAGATGCAACTGCATTTCTATCTTGGCAAATGCAAAATGCACCAGTAGTCTGGTCGAGCAGAGAAGACATTCTGGCAAGATGGGAGATTTACTCCAGATCGGTCTACACTGGTTCAAAACTTATTAGTTTGGTCTCAAATTGTAGAGCAGAATGTTGTCTACAATTTGTGATCAAATTTATGATTTTTGAACTAATATTGACCGAGCTGGAGTCATGTTTCCATTTTGCCAGTGTGCCTTCTTTGTCCAGACCATACTAGCTAGTAATGTGATTTACTTTGCTGCTGTAGTAAGGTAGCCGGTTGTATTAGGCTGTAATAAATCACAGAAGGCTTTGAAGATTGGTGGAGAGGAACGATCTGGGGAATGAGAAGTAGAAGAAGAAGAAGAAGAAGAAGAAGAAGAAGAAGGAGGAGGAGGAGGAGGAGGAGGAGGAGGAGAGAGGAAGGAGTTGGCAGAAGAGTTGGATGTTATCGTCTCCATTAGAGCCTAATGACATTGTGGGGGTTGTTGGTAGGTACAGCACATGCAATGTTATTCAAGTGAAGGATTGCATCTTACTCCTGCACAAACTGGTATACTATCATACTGTCAAGTATAAAACCTGGGTAAATATGAAGAATTTTAGATTTTAAGCATTATTTAATATTTAAATTTCATACAAGATTGTTGATTGAATTATTTTTACTAGGTTTCCACATGTAAATATAAATTTAAATAAGTAAAAACAAAGGTTGTCAGGTCCACAAAGTTCAAGTTTCAATGCTCAGGGCATAATCATATCAGTGGACAATGATGCCCTGAGCATTGAACCTTAAGTATAGTATTTTAAATAATATTAACCTTTTAGGGTCTGACAATCTTTGTTTTCACTTCCTAAATATTGTGGATAAGTTCCACAACATCTCTGATGAAAGTGTAAATTTTGAATAAAAATTGTCTGGTCGAACAAAGAAGACATTCTTGCAAGATGGGAATATGACTCCATCTCGGTCAATATTTGTTCAAAAATCATAAATTTGGTTTGAAATTGTAGGAAACATTCTATAATTATTGAATATTGATCGATCAATATTTGTGCGAAAATAATAGATTCGACCTCCTATTGTAGAGTAGGATGTTTCCTACAATATAGAGTAGTCATTAATGGACTAAAATTACAAGTACAGTTACTAATTAGAATTACTTAATTAAAGACTAAATTACAATATTTTTGAACCAATATTGCTCGAGCTGGATTCATTTTCCCATCTTCCCAGAATGTCTTCTTTGCTCGGAAAGACTATACAGAGTGTTTCAGGAGGAATGTGCGATACTTCTCAGGCTGATTCCTCACACCAAGTAGACAAAAAAGTTCAATGGGACCAACCCCCAAAAACGCTTTTTTACCGAGATAACAATGGCGGAAAATTGAGATTTTTCAAAAAATATTCAATTCCTATGTAAAATTAGCTGAGGAATTCAATGAAACCAGTCTGAAGTCTGTAACTTCAACGGTTATTGAGATAATTGAAAAAATATGCTTAAAAACGCCATTTTTTAACAATAAGGGTTATAACTGGATAAGGAATCATGAATTTGTATTTTTATTAATGGAAGAGAAGATTTTAGTAGTATAAATTTGTATTTAGTAGCGATTTTGCGATTTTTGATCGTTATTTCTGAGATTTGGGTAAGATTTACACAACTGCCGCCATTCAACTTTTTTCTTAGAATCCGACTCTCTTCAACTTCCATTGATAAAAAATACAAATTTATGATTCCTTATCGAGGTATAACCCCTATTGTTAAAAAATGACGTTTTCAAGCATATTTTTCAATTATCTCAATAACCGTTGAAGTTACAGACTTCAGACTGGTTTCATTGAATTCCTCAGCTAATTTTACACAGGAATTGATTGTAAAGCCTCTAAAAAATTAGAAAAATGAATATTTTTTGTAAAATCTCAATTCTCCGTCATTGTTATCTCGGTAACAAAGCGTTTTTGGGGGTTGGTCCCATGGAACTTTTTTGTCTACTTGGTGTGAGGAATCAGCATGAGAAGTATTGCACATTCCTCCTGAAACATTCTGTATTTGATAGTGTAGTTAGATATGCTAAGGTTATGTGTAGCAGTTTTAAAGTAGATTTTATCAAGTGCCAGAATTATTATTGAGAATTTCACAAAATCCATAATAGACCTCTCAATACTCTTACTACGACAAACTTCACTTTTTCACTTTCATACACAGCAGGATGCATGATTCACTTTCGGACAGCGAAGATTTGACAAGAAGTGGAGTAGGGAAAGAGAGAGAGAAAAAAATGAAGGAAAAGGTCAATAATAATAAAATGATGTGGAATATCTGGAGTGAAGTCCAATTAACATAATCTGAGTGACGCAATGTGATAATGCAGCTGGTGATGCTTTTTCGGATGACTGCTCTTTTCTTCTTCTTCTTCTTCTTCCTCCTCTTCTCCTTCTTCTTCTTTTTCTTCTTTTTCTTCCTCTCATCCTCCTCCTCCTCACACTTCTCCACCTTCTCCACCTCCTTCACCCTCTCATCCTTGCTTCATATTCTTAAAAGCGGAGGCGTTTTCATGAGAGAAGATTTGCATATTATTATCCATTATTCATAAATATATATTTATACACATTTTCTCTACATATTTGATCGATCGGGAGCAACTCTCCTATAGTTTCTCCAAGCAAAGATGACATTGCAACAAGTTAGGAAAATGACTTAAACTCGGTTAATATTATTGATCCAAAAATTATAAATTTGCCCACAAATTGTAGGAAACAATCTGATCTAGAATTTGTGTGCGAGTTTATCATTTTTGAACCAATATTGACCGAGCTGGAGTCATTTCCCCATCTTGCCAGAATGCCTCCTCTGCTTGGACATACAATATCTAACCTTTTCAGGCAGCTGCGTGTTTTATCTGTAAAGTCACTTTTCACATGAAAAACTTATAATCCGACGAATGGAATTTTGTTTTATTCAGAGCTGGTAAGCAAATCACTTACTTGCTTTTGCGTGCTCAGCTTTTGAAAAAGATGAAGGTTGAATTCGGATTCTTGTCTACTTGAAGATTATAGGTTATAGAACTTACACCTATAATACGGGTTGATGGACGATATGCTGGCATTTTGAGGATATTTGGAATTATAGTGGATAATATAGTTTCTGACACGAAAGATCAAGTAGTTTTGACGTATGGTATTTTGAGGCGTGATATAGAATGAATAAGAATATTATTTAAAATAATCGTGGAGTTTTTTTAGAACTTATTTGGTATTCGTTGTGTTTGTATAGGGCGGCAGAAGTTAGCTTGAGATTTAAACAAAGCGCTCTCTAATGTTAGATATATGAACAAGTGCTAACCGTTCATTCTATGTTTACAATGACAGAGGTAGCGAAAGTTGCAAAAAATGAACCCTTAATATTTTATTTGTGATTGGATAAATCAGGGAACAATAATAGAACAGAATAAAATGCTTGGCGTTACCAATCTAAAATAAGTCTGAGTTTTGGCGATTCTTGTTTGGCTGTGTGAATTATTTGGGGAAGAAGTTATTTCCACAGGATGAGAGTTGATCAGCTGTTTATTGGAAAAATACAATCGATTACCATTCGCCAGTTTTATTGTTGGGAACTATAATCATGAAAGCATTCTTCTTCTCCTTCTTTTTCTTCTTCTTCTTCTTTTTCTTCTTCTTCTTCTTTTTCTTCTTCTTCCATTCTTCCACCTCCTTCTTCCTCCTTCTACTTCTTCTGCTCCTTTTTCTTCCTTATATTCTTCTTGCTTTTGCTTTCTTCCTATTACTTTCTTATCTTTTTTTTTATTTTCGCTTTCTTTCCCTTCTCCTTGTTTTCTTCTTATTTCTTCTTTTTCCTCCTTTCTTCTTCTTTCTCGTTTCTTCTTTTTCTCCTTTCTTCTTCTTTCCTTTCTTCTTCATCTTTCAACTTTTTTCTTCTCCATGTTTCTCTTTCTTCCTCCTTCTTCATCTCCTTTCCCTCTTTCTCAATCTTCTTCTTCCTCTTCTCCTTATTCCCTTCTACTTCCTTCTTCCCAATTCTTCTTTTTCGTCCTTCACTTCTCTCTCTTCTCCTTTTCTTGTTCTTCTCCTTCTTCTTAATCTTCTCCTATAACATAACAGACCTACAGGTGCACAGTCTAGTGTCTGTTGCAAGTTATCCAATACACCTGCTACAAGATGTTCTCTCTCTCTGTCTCTCTCTCACCCTCTTCCCTATACAATCTCTCTTTTTCTCTTTTACTATGTCTTTGAAAAGCACCTGCCAATCCCCCTCACCGCCTCCCCACCCACCCAATCCTTAATCGAGGGCAAAAGAATACCTCGTCGTTGAATATGTGTGGTTTTTCACCGGTCTCACTGTCCAAGCAAAGAAGACATTCTGGAAAGATGGGAAAATGACTCAAGCTCGGCCAATATTCATTCAAAAATCATAAATTTGTTTCTAAATTGTAGATCAGAATGTTTTCTACAATTTGAGACCAAATTGATTATTTTTGAACCAATATTGACCAAACTGGAGTAATTTCCCTATCATGCCAGAATGTCTTCTTTGTTGAGGCAGACTGTAGTCGAGGTACGCCTATCCTATTACCTTCATTACTTCAGTTAGTTATTCCTTCTTTAGTTGTTGATGGTATCAACTGCCACTACAAAATAATACATGCAACGGCGACTTAGAAACCGTTGTGGTTAACCAATACCTTCACAGAAGTATTGGCATGAATGGAAACATTGGTCAGCTTTCTAGAAAAATATGATATTATTGGTTCGAAAATGTATCAATGATAACATGATAAGAGAATAAAATTTATGTAATTTACATCAAGAAATACACCATTCAATGGTTGAGTGTTAATGGGAGAGATGTCTTTGAACATCCCTCTGCAAGAATGAACATTTATATGTCTAAACTCCGCCATTTTATGTAGATACAGCACAAATGTATATTACCGTTAGCTTATTGAATCCTACATCTGTCTCATTTTGCAAGTTTTCATAGTTTATAATTAGCCAACTTATGCAAACCATAATGTAATTAGTGTAACTCTCATTTATTTTTATTCTTATAGCATAGGTTTTGAATTATTGTATTATGCAATCTACATGAATGAAGTGATTGAATCTGAATTCATTCCATTTCATTCATTCATTGAAACATTTATATAATCAAATTGAAATTACAGTATTCGGGAGATGAAAAATAAGCTTAGCCCTCACAATTCATATCTCAAACTTTGATCAATTAAAGTTAATGGATTCGAATTTGTTCGATAGTTCTTCACTAACTGTAGTAATACAAACTCAATTCAGGTACAGTATAAACACTACTTTGCTCATTACTAATTCTAGCAGCCTACTGCTTAGTTTCCTAAATTCCAGAACTTAACTACTCAAATTCAATATACGCCTACTGTGTAGTCATACAGAATTGAACTTAACTATTAAAATTTGATGAACTTTTTTGATTAGTGCAATACATTTCCATATTGATCAATTGGTCAATCAATATGGGAATATTTTTTCAGCTTTTTATTTTTTTTAATTAATTCAATTTTTTTCAATGAAATTAATAAATGATGAATAAATAATTAATAAAAAAATAATATCATACATTTTTGGATGGACTGTACACCTGAAGCCACACTACATAGAGTATTGAGGAATTTTCACAAGCGCTTTTTGTATAATTTTAAATATCTTGACACCTGTTACTATTCTTGAAGAATGTGTAATAAAGAACTATTGACTATTGACTATTTATGAAGTAAGTAAGAGTTATTAAAGGCACACTTTATTCCATAATACTTCTCATATAATATGCGAGAACGCATCGTTTGGAAAAGCATAGGAAAGTAAATTATTCTTATAGATATAAGCGTGGATTAATATAGAGTTATCTAAAATTTTGGATTATTTTTCGATTAAATTCTTGGTAGACTACAAGACGTCGACGTTCCAGATTCCGCTATCCTGTATGTAAACAATATCCAGCACACGACTAATCTAACCGCAGTCTAACTTCTCAGTTATCAGTTAAAACCTAGCAGTTGGAGTATTAAATGATAGCTGATTGAACTTTTCTACCGGTTTTTCATAACCACAAGTTCTGGGTTTGAGATCGCAGTTGCAATACACCTGTTCTACTTGAGAGAAAGAATATCGTGCTGAACTGACTTAACTGTCAATAGCAGACGCCAAAAAGTTAGGCGGTTTCGTCTGTATCTTGTAAGTGTTCCAACCTTTCAACAGTTGTTGTGAATAAACTATTTCCTCTTTTGATTTCAGAAATATAATCTGGACAAAGCTGAATAAAAACTCTATTTGACAACATCTGCTGTTGGAGCGCACAAGGAGCGTTACAACTTACAATATTTTACAGAGAAAGATTTGATTGGCATTGTTTATCGACTGTTAATCAATTGATTATATATATTATAATAATAAATAAATTAGTTGATAAATGGAATGGAAAATCATTTTTTCATTATTTTAATAATAAAACTGTTAATTATTATTACACGCATCGAAAAGGAATTGCTTTCGTTACAAACAATATGATAGAAAGAAAATTGGCAAAAATCTTTTCCAACCGAATTTTTTTACCACCGTCTTCTTCTTTTTTCGCATCTCCTCCTCCTCCTCCTCCTCCTCCTCCTCATCCTCCTCTTCATCCTAACTTCTTCATAATATTTTTTTGCCCCCTCCCTCTCCCCTAAAAACTTCTCAACTCTTGTTCCTTTCATCTTCGAGCATGTTCACAGCATGATTCAGAACATCCTTTTGACTTTTTTTGATTTTCGACTATTTACCGTTTGCTGCCTAACTACAACACCTAACTCCAAATAGTGTATAGTGGATCGATAGTCTGTTCAAGCAAAGAAGACATTCTGGCAAGATGGAAAATAAGTCCAGCTCGGTCAATATTGGTTCAAAAATCGAAAATTTGGTCTCAAATTGTAGGAAAAATTCTGATCTACAATTTGAGGCAAAACTTGTAGTTTTTTAACCAATATTGACGGAGCTGGAGTTATTTTCCCATCTTGCCAGAATGTCTTCTCTCATGGGACAGACTAAAGTAGATCTACCTGCTGTGAATGGCCTAACGTTTTCAAGTGTATTTTTTGTTTTTAGGATTAGATTATAGACTAACATCATCCACCATCTGGTTCCTTACTGTAACGCCTTTTCTCTATTCTTCCACTTCTTCTTCTTCTTCTTCTTCTTCTTCTTATTCTCCTCCACTTCTTCTTCTCTTCTTCTTCTTCTTCCTTCTTCACTTCTTCTCCTTCTTCTTCTCTTCTTCTTCTCCTTCTCCTTCTTCTTCTTCTTCTTCTTCTTCTTCTTCTTCTTCTTCTTCTTCTTCTAGTTCTTCTTCTTCTTCTTCTTCTTCTTCTTCTTCTTCTACTTCTCCTTCTTCCTTCTTCTTCTTCTTCTTCTTCTTCTTCTTCTTCTTCTTCTTCTTCTTCTTCTTCCTTCTTCTTCTTCTTCTTCTTCTTCTTTTTCATCTTCTTCCTCTTCCTCTTCTTCTTCTTGTTTTTTTCTTCTACTTCTTCTTCTTCTTCTTCTTCTTCTTCTTCTTCTTGGTTATCTTATTTCTCTTTTTCTCATTTCTCCTCTCCTTCGACAGTTTTGTAGAGATGAATAAAACATTTTTCCCACGCCAAGCCAATGCGTGTCAAAATGCATCCAAAGAATATTATAAGTTGATAAGGGGATTAGATGTCTATATTCCTAAGAATTGGGTTCCTTTCTCTATTGGAATTGATCGACATTAGACAAATAATATAGGTTGGAAACTGGAATATACAAATAGAAAATGATAATAATTTAAACGGAATGTTCCAGGTTCCAGAGCTTCTATAATAACCAAGATTTCCAAGTATATATTTATTATATATTTTCCAAGGTGGATAAATGATTCTGATGAAGTAAATAAGTATCTTATTAGTATTTTCTCTTATCTTTCTTCGATAGGACACTGCTCACGCATAAAAACATCCAAGTGTTGTAAAAGTGTCATATTTGAATAATCATTTTTCAGGATTTCAAAATCTACTTATTTTTTCAACAGAAATTTGAAATTAATAAAAAAAACAAAAACCGGGGTGGAGGTGGAATGTAAGAAGCAAGGAGAAGTGAAAGTACGAAAGGAAGAAGAAGAGAAGGAATTAGAGTATAGAAGTGATAGAGCACATGGAATGAATTACATAGGAGAAGAAGATGATACCAAACAGCCAAAATAGAAGCCTGAAGCGCTTATCTGTCAAATAAGTTGAATTAAATGATTTAAATAATAAAGTTAATTGAATTAAATAATAAATTAAAAAGATTGAAATCATATCGCCTCTGTTCTTTGATAGACACAGTGGCACAAACTTCTTATACTTTTCTTTATTCTTCTTATTTTGCTTTCTCTTGATATTCTTCTCTCTATGAACTTGATTCGAATTTTTCATTCACCTATTATGTTTCAACTTCCCTCTGTTCTTTGATAGACAAACTTCTTCTACTTTTCCTTATTCTTCTTATTTTGCTTTCTCTTGATATTATTCTCCTTCTATGAATTTGATTCCAATTTCTCAATCACCTATTATTTTTTCATCTTCCTTTTCTTCTCCTCCTCCTCCTCCTACTCCTTCTCCTACTCCTCCTCCTACTCCTCCTCCTCCTCCTCCTCCTCCTCTCCTCCTCCTCCTCCTCCTCCTCCTCCTCCTCCTCCTCCTCCTCCTCCTCCTCCTCCTCCTCCTCCTCCTCCTTCTCCTCCTCCTCCTCCACCTTTCTTCATCCAATCTTTTTTTTTCTTGACCAACATCTTCCTATTCAGCTCCTTTTTTGTCTCTTTTAATGATCACCACAACCATATAGAACACAAAAGGGCACACACCATACTCCATACTGCGTGACGAATTGCAGAACAATACATTTCATTATTATTTTTATATATAGATCGGTGGCAGATCTCAATATAAAGGATGAATATCTTGCTAGGATGACTACCGCCTATACTGATATAGTCTGTCCAAGCAAAGAAGACATTATGGCATGATGGGAAAATGACTCCAGCTCGATAAATATTGGTTCGAAAATTATTAATTTGGTTTCAAATCGTAGATAAGGGTGTTCCCTACAATTTTGAATCAAATTAATAATTTCTGAGTCAATATTGATCGAGCTGGAGCCATTTTCCCATCTTTCAGAATGTCTTCTTTGCTTGGACAGACTATCTACCTGGCTAGGATGACTACCGCCTATACTGCTACAATGTTGCGATTCTTTTATATCTTCTCCTTCCCCTTATTCATAATTTCTTCTCCCCTTCTTCTTCTTCTCCTTCTTCTTCTTCTTTTTTTACTCCTTATCTTCTTCTTTTTCTTCTTCTTCTTCTTCTTCTTCTTTTCCTTCTTCTTCTTCTTCTTCTTCTTCTTCTTCTTCTTCTTCTTCTTCTTCTTCTTCTTCTTCTTCTTCTTCTTCTTCTTCTTCTTCTTCTTCTTCTTCTTCTTCTTCTTCTTCTTCTTCTTCTTCTTCTTCTTCTTCTTCTTCTTCTTCTTCTTCTACTACTTCTTCTATTTTTCAACTTCTAAGTCATTAATGGACCAGTCGATGGATCACATCATTATCCTTCCAATACAATAAACCTTCCCAATTCGGCTTCTCTCCTTTCAATTAAATTTTCTCCCATCTTCTCAACTCCCTTGCTCTCTCTCTCTCTCTCTCTCTTTCTATCTTTTTTATTGCCGCTCCTTCTTCTTTTTGTCCCACTCTCCTTCATCATTATCACCTACTTCATTATCGGGCTATTCGTCCCAATACAACCCAATTCATCAATTATGATTTTTTTCCGCTTCCCAGCGCCTTTCGATGCTTTCAACATCTTTTTTCGAAAATCTATTTTGGGGAAAATGGCCCAATTTGTCCAAATTTCGCACAGGTGGGTGTTCGCCTATTGTATTACGGTTTTCTCACCAAAGTGCTAAATTTCTCATCATATTAATGGTTTGTTAGATGAAAGGAAGCCCCTGTTTTTGAATGATGCGATGCGGTAGACCTTTTATTATATTAGATTCAGTATTATCAGGGTTCTATTTTTGTTTTGTTCATGGCGTAGAACTAATTTTCGACCGATAAGGTCTAATGAGATCTTGCAATCATCACATGGAATTCACTTCTAGAGAATAGATTATTTACAGAGAGGAATCTCTTTATAAAATTACAAAATTCTTGAAGTATTCATTGGCAAAAAGGTTATCAATATTGGCAAAAACACTTTCCAATATTATGTTTCAAAATAGAAACATCATTTGTAGAATAATAAATCAAGAGTATTATCTCAGATAATGATTAATGAATTCCTGTTATTTCCAATTAAAATAATGACAAAAGTACTTCCAAAAACATGAAGCAGAAAAAGGGTTACCTTCTCTAAACATGTAAACATCATAATCCACTTATCACCTTTGCTTAAAATACCTGCTATCAAGTCTACAATTGTAACAAAAAAATAATAAATAAAAATAAGAAAAAACTAAAATACTGAGAATCAAGCAAACTAAAATTTCTGTATTGTAATTAATCTATTAAATTTTATTTCATTGTATCAAAATGAAGTATAATATTTTCCAAGAATAAGAATAATTTTGTTTGTACAAAAGGAGAATGAATTTCATTTTTCATTTCATTTTTTTCATAATCAACTCATACAATGAGCAGAGCTAGTATCTACTCAGCATCACTCTTCATCCTCAAAGCATTAAATGCAATAGAATAAATGTTATAGAATATTATATTAATATTTAATCATGAGAGAATATAGGTAGTATATATACTAGATTCTAGAGAATAATTTCATCATTAATGGTAATAATAAGAAATAAAATCTCACTAGAATAATCATTAATTCAATCATTGCTACTCATAGCAATTGGAATAATTCAATCATCAGAGAAAGAAATTCCAACATTTCCACTCATATCATCATCTAGCCTACAGCTATAATCTACAATTGTAAAGAAATAATGAAGAATAAAGAACAAGAAAATTCATTCTTGTAACTTGATTAGTGATTCAGGTATTTGAAACAACAGACCATTGAAAAGGCATGCAGGAAGTCGATTTTCCTACAATTCAACGTAAACAATTACTACTGCGCCGGAGCATTCCTTACGAGTGACGTCACGGCATGTGCTTTACTATAGTCTGTCCCAACAAAGAAGACATTCTGGAAAGATGGGGAAATGACTCCAGTTTGGTCAATATTAGTTCAAAAATTATTAATTTGTTTTCAAATTGAAGGAAACATTCTAATCTACAAATTAAGACCAAATTTATAATTTTTGAATTAATATTGACCGAGCCGGAGTAATTTTCTCATCTTGCCAGAATGTCTTCTTCACTTGGACAGTCTCCACGTGTTCACCATAGTAATCAATGAATGAGTTATCAATGGATTCCAGGAGAAAGCACGGATATGCCTGAAGGCTACGTCAAACCAATATTATTAGGACTGTGTCGATTCCCGATATTTTGCAGAGGAAAAGGGTGAATGTGGGAGAGAAAAAGAGAGAGAAGGAAGAGTGAAAGGAGAATGAAAAGAGAGGGAAGAAGAAAGCAATGATTATGGTGATCAATGAATTTGGTTTCCCAGATTTCGGTGATCTCTACTATACTTTCCAGGAAAGATTCCTTGGAAGTATGCCGCTAACGGGAGAATTCCTCAGCAAATTCAAGATAATATGATAGTACTGTATCAACTTTGCATTCTTTTGAAGATTGGCATCACGGAACATACAGCGAAGCCTCTTGAATGGGCGAATCTACATTTTTGAAAATATTGAACTCTAAATTTCGCTCAATTTATTTGAAATCATTATTGATGTTAATGAGTACCATGGAAAGAATACTCTCTCTATTCATTATTCTAAATGGTTATTTGAAGATTGGGAAGTTGAGTACTCACTCAGTTCACGCAAAAGAATGATCATAGAGTTGTGGCTCTCTTACCTGAAAATAGAGAAAATATATATTTAAGAGAAGTAAATTATGACAATGTTTCCATTCAAATGAATGGAATTACCTTGAAACTGTGAAGTTGATTCGTGTTGAATAAAAAATTACTATAAATAAAGTGTAACTGGAAGAAGAGAACTTTGACACAAAAAAAGTTGAAGAAGAAAATTGTAAAAAATACAAATGAATGGAATTACCTTGAAACTGTGAAGTTGATTCGTGTTGAATAAAAAATTACTATAAATAAAGTGTAACTGGAAGAAGAACTTTGACACAACAAAAGTTAAAGAAAAAAATTGTAAAAAATACAGCAATTCGAAAAAGGTTTTGATTCTACCATACGATTGTATATTATTATACTTCTATAAATTTTTCAACCAATTCATCCGAAATTGTTTACTTAACATAGTCAAAAAAAATTTATAGTATAAGTATTTGGATGAATACTTCAAATTTGTACAGGAATGTCTCAAATTTTTGAGAATATTGAGCAACACATTTCGCTCAATCCATTTGAATAATTTGGAATAATTGATTTTGACGTGTACCATACACAATTGGTAAAATCATATAATATAATTAATATAAAATAATCATATAATAAAAATCAAATAATATTATTTGGGTAATCGACATTCGAAGATAAGGATTGCTGTTACAAAGAAACCAGAATCCTCCAAACATGCCTTAAAATACGGTACTAACATTATACTAAACATCGCATTGTTTCCTTACTTCAAACCAATTAAAGCTCAAACAAAAACCAACAATAATCACTAACTTTTGAAGCAGGTGACGTACTAATAGTTTCCAGAAAAACAAACACACTTGAGGCAATGTCAAGTTCGTGATTCAAATGAACGGTGGTTGTAACAAAATCACCGCCAAGGTTATACAAGTAAAATTATACAAGTTTTTAGTTGGAAAAAATTGCCAACCTGTGAAAAAACTCAAGGCTGACTGGCAACTAATCAGTGATTGGTGAAACTTGTCGGCTACTTAGTAGCGTTCGTAATAACTTTTGTTTAGTAGCATGTAGATTAGGGGGCGTTGTTTAAAGTTTCCAAATTTACTCATTCAATTCTTACATTGTTCTAACATTCCTACAAGTTAATACATTCAATACAACATTTTTTAGAATTCTACATAGTTGTTGTGAACAAATTAATTTGAGAACAGGATTATTATTATTATTTTGCTTTCAGTATATGGTTTTTAATAGTTGGGAGAACCAAGAATTGCTTCATTGCGCCATATAAAAATCATTTTCGAAAGAAGGGAGCATGAAGAACCTTATACTGTAGTTCTTCCACACTCTAAACAGGAGCTGGAAGGCAATAGATATTAGTTTCTCGATACTCAAGTAATCAACTGACTCTTGAATTCAACAACATCTCAATAGTAACTCTTCACAATATAGATTTTTTTAAACATCTTAGATTACAATTCCAGCCAACAACAGTACTATAATGCACAAAGTCAGTTTTTTCAGAAGTACACTACTTACAAGCTACGCACTCTTTAAAAGTGAACAGAATTGCCTCATAGAGTTCGGAACACACCTGGATTCTATTTCATTAGTCGGTCGACCACTCGGAAACTATATAGAACTGCTTATCACGATCTCAGGCGGTATGGTAACAAGCCGGACAAGTTTTTTATTATCAAACGGCAGCTGTATGCTACCGATGACCCAACGTATTAAACAATGTCGCTCCGAGACAAACAACAACAAAGTGGAAAACGAAAAAATGAATGAACAATGATCGATTACTGGTATCTATTGATTTATTATCTTGCAATTAGCTGCGGTGTGTTTTGTCGGGTAATCAATGAACTTTAATAAAAATTTAAAAAACTATGATATCTTGTTGTATTTGATATATTTGTTGTTATTATCGTATTATATTTCATGCACGTATTTTTTCTGGGAATAAAAAAAAATTATTAATTTTTTATTTTATTTTATTATTTTATTTTTTTTGAGGGTGATGCCCACATGGGCTATTGGGCCTGTGCGTGGGTAATGGGAAGGATGATGATGAGATATTTACATTCTGATGATGAGATATTTATTTACATTCAACATTTCGTGTTTCTCCTAGAAAGTGTATTGCCTTATCAGCACACCACTTGAAATAAACCTCTTGAATTTTACCTATTGTGTTGTTAGAAACAGAACTTATGATCAACCATCGACTCAACTAAACATAACTTTTATACCGGCTAATCTTGTTCTATACAATATTGTATTATCAACAATTGCTACTGTAACTTCATCAACCGTTTATTCAACTGTTTGATTACCTATTCATCAACCCAATCCACAGTAGTTGATTGGGTAGCCATAATGAACCCAATTGACCAAAACCTCAACTTATTGGTCGTCCATCAATATTGACAATTCATGCATCAATGAAGGTGGTTGATCAACATTTGAAAAACTTAATGGAATAGCCTAATAATCGATTTAACTTTATGATCCACCATTTATAAACCTAGTCAACCATTCTAGTACTGTAACTAATTAAATGTAACTTGAAGTATGTAACTAATTCATTAAGTTACGTTAAGTTAAGTTAAGTTAAGTTTAAGTTAAATATTTTAGCAATATTTACAGTATAGGCTAACCCTATTGATTCAAATCTGATCCTCATCTGTCTCTCTCTCTCTC
Organism: Sogatella furcifera; assembly: GCA_017141385.1. Taxonomy (NCBI): domain Eukaryota; kingdom Metazoa; phylum Arthropoda; class Insecta; order Hemiptera; family Delphacidae; genus Sogatella; species Sogatella furcifera. The sequence goes on from CM029549.1 coordinate 41,670,038, forward strand.
TCTCTTATGTCCTTAAGTCCAAACTTCGCCTTTCCATTTAGATATTTTAATGCACAACAAGTAAGATTGTAAACAAGTGGCATATTGTTTGATAATTGTTCTATGATTTTTGCATTCACATGTAACCTATCTCATTGAATAGATTATAGAATAACCTGTAAAAAGTGTAGTGTAAAATATCGAAATTAGTGTGTAACTTGTAAGAATTATGGAATAATTGGATTTAATGGTAACTCTTGTAATCTAGAAACTAAGCATAAATATTTTGTTGTAATCTAAATGAATGAAGAAATCTAATCTAATCTCCTCACTGAGTTCTCTTTTTCACATTTTTATCTCTTTCTCGCATCCTCTTCATTTCATCTTCTTTCAATAGAAGTAGAGTCTTTCTCCTCAGCTTCTTCCTCTCTATTATCTCCACCAATTCATTTCGTTCAGATGTAATAGCGAGGAGTACGCGTGGCCTATCATTAAAAGGGGCTTGGACTACCAGAAAATAACAGACCACTGCAACAACCATCAAGCTGACTATCTATAATATCTTAGCAACGCGCGTGTTCAAAACAGGCACACGGAACAGATCGATTGTGAAAAGAGAAGAAGAACGATAGAAAGAGAAGAAGATCGATAGAAAGAGAAGAAGATCGATAGAAAGAGAAGAAGAACGATAGAAAGAGAAGAAGATCGATAGAAAGAGAAGAAGAACGATAGAAAGAGAAGAACGTGAAGAGGAGGGAGTAGCAGAAAAAAAGGAAAGTTTGACTATAGGAGCAACGAGGAAAGAAAGAATGAATGAAATTGAGGAAGGAGAAGCAAAAGGAGATGCAGGAGAAGTGATATACTAATAGGAAAAAAGGAAAAGAAGAGGGAGAAGGAATATGATAAAAAAAGGAAGTGGGAAAGAGGAGGGAGAAATGAAATGAAATTTATTAGGCGGAGTTAGGACTAGGAAGTCCTTTCTACCACTCAGCATTAAGGTTGATGAATTATTTATCATTTATTTATTTGAGGATAAGAGAGATGATTGGAAAAAGAAGAGGAGGATGAGTAATATGAAGAGGAAAAAGTAGAAACACGAAGAATGAAAATAGAAAAGAAAGAGAAAGTAGAAAGAATGGAGAGAAAATCTCAGCTGAAAGAATCATATATTATTCTTTCATCTATTATACGATAATTATTTAATGTAGCAGAGACAACATACTTTTGAAAGAATATACGTTTTGAAGGAGAAAGAATACGTTTGAAATACATATGAGAAGGAGGAGGAAAAGTAAAATGTAATAAGAGGACGAAGAAGCACAGCAGAATAAATTCACAAAATAAATAAAAAGCCAAATTAGAAAAAATACTCCAGAAGCAGTGGTTGAGAAGGAAAATAGAAGCTTACTATAACAAATGACGAAGGAGAGGTAGAGAAACAACAAGAAATAGAGGAACTGAAGGAAAAGCTAATAATAATGGAACTGTGTTGCTACTCGGACATCACTTTCTTGATGCTGTCTGTCTGTCCAACAACCTATTCTTAAGTCGGCTGCCTATTTAAAATGCACGGCAGCCAACCGGCAATCACACACACACACGACTCGAAACGGCTTCTGGAGATTTCACGCCAGCGTCCGAAAACGCGCTACCGCCACCGCTATTATGCAGTCGCGCCACCGATGCTCGCCGCTAGCGGTCTTCTTCTTCTTCTCCTCCTCTTCTTCTTCTTCTTTCTTCTTCTCCTCCTCCTCCTCCTCCTTCTTCTTCTTCTTCTTCTTCTTCTTCTTCTTCTTCTTCTTCTTCTTCTTCTTCTTCTTCTTCTTCTTCTTCTTCTTCTTCTTCTTCTTCTTCTTCTTCTTCTTCTTCTTCTTCTTCTTCTTCTTCTTCTTCTTCTTCTTCTTCTTCTTCTTCTTCTTCTTCTTCTTCTTCTTCTTCTTCTTCTTCTTCTTCTTCTTCTTCTTCTTCTTCTTCTTCTTTTCTTCTTCTCTTCTTCTTCTTCTTCTTCTTCCTTCTTCCCTTCTTCTTCTTCTTCTTCTTCTTCTTCTTCTTCTTCTTCCTTCTTATCTTCTTCTTCTTCTTCTCCACAACATAAATCTTGGAGCGCGATGCTTATAATTATTGTCTCGGGGTAATTATAATTCCCTTAGGACAAAAAGTGAAGGAAATTGAAAAGAAATTAAATTGGGGATTCTGAATTTCTGTAATCAATATGAGAAAAAAAATCATAACTCAAGCTGTGTGTACACTTCTTCCTTCTGTTTTCAATTTCATAATATACACTAATTCAATGTTATTAATTAATAATTGAAACAAATAAATAACTACTTTTCATGAATATATGAAGAAATAGATATAATTTTTAGAAATCAAGTATTTCCTTAACAAACCATTTAATATCCAGGCTTATACTTTTCTCAAATCTTAACAACTCTCTTCCAATAGAAGGGATATCATTGAATATCCTTCTCTAAGGAAGGACATCTATGTCCAAACTTCGCTTTTTTATGTGAATACATCACAATCATATTGTTATTACAGTCTGAATATTGAATCCTATTAATATAGTCTGTCCAAAAAAGAGCCTCTGGCAAGATGAGGAGATTACTCTAGCTCGGTCAATATCGGTTAAAAAATTGTTGATTTGGTCTCAAATTGTAGATCTGAACGTTTCCTACAATTTGAGATCAAATGTTTGATTTTTGAACCAATATTGACCGAGCTGGAGTCATTTCCTCATCTTGCCAGAGGGTCTTCTTTGCTTGAGCAGACTATACCTATGTGACTCAAAAAGTTAACTCTACATAATTATTCATTCTTCAATGAATCACAATTTTAATTTAAATTATTGCTAGCTCGGATTTAAGATCATGAATACTGTAACCTACTCGAATGAAGTAAATAATTTAATCTAATACTGAAACGAGTATGATGAGTATAAATGAGTATAAATTGCTTTGTATAAATACTTAATACTAAATAATGCTCATACTTTGTATCAGTATAGTACTCGTCACACCATCAACTTCCGCCGTAGTGATAAGAGTCAATCAAGAAATCAGGTGACGCAACTTTCAAACGCATCAGTGACAATCACGGCACGCAGTAAATCACGTGCTACCGTTGATCAATCAGGTTGACGCCGTGACCTTGAACGGCGCATGCGCTGTCAATGTCACGGACAACCACACACTCACACTGACGCACGCGTATGCAACGTAGCACGCGCGTAACACACTTGTACAACACAAGTTGGGTAACATCTCGTTTACTAGCTTGGTTAACACTCGATCAACTACAGTATTTTATTATAAGATTATATAGATTTATAAGATTATTATAAGATATAAGAATATATAAGATTTATAATATTATATATATTATAAGATTATTATAAGATAGCTTTTAAAAATAGGAACGCTTTGAATCATCTGTAAGTCGATTAAATCACGTAGGCCTACAAGAGACGGACGAAGCCGCCCATTTTTTAAAATTAGCTTTATATAATTATATAATTCTATATGAATGATTGAATACATTTACAAATTTTTAAAATTAAACAATAATATTATTGTTTTTTTCTCACCTTCCATCATTGCTGTGTAGCACTGGCGGCTCGTGCCCACAAAATAGGTGAAGTGCTGTACAGTAAAAGATACGGGAACTTCATCTGTTTCATGGGCACGAGCCGCCAGTGCTACACTGAGTGTAGGGGTTTGAATTCATGAAATCAAATTTTCAAACGTAGAGACCTAGTTTGAATTTTGGAAAAGATAGATTACGTACTACAGAACAAGATCGATTTGATACATGGAGATAAATATCTGAATAGGATGAGGATTGTCCTACGATTATTAGTGTTTTTACATTTGAATTTGATAGAAGAATGAACATTGGATGACTGAAGAAGAGGTGAATTTTTTGTGGAAGAAAAAATCGAGAAATTGACAAACTGTTATAAAAATTGGTTCAGGTGAAACGATAATATTAGAATCATTAGCGGACTGAGAATCGAGAGAAAATCGTGAAATTAACAAACAATATTGTGAGTTTGATTCTCAGTTCGCTCTCCATATGTGTATGGTACATGTAAAGAACGAAACGACAACCAAACAAGGAACAGCAAATGGAACAAGAAACGAAGGAAAGGAGGACAAGAGAAAAATCGAGCCAGATTCAGTTGCCAGCAGAAAACCCTGACGATGTAAGAATGCTGCCGGTGTCAAGTCTGATAAGCTAATTGTATCTAATGATAGCTTGGAAACGAACTGGTGTGCTCCCGTGATCGGGCCGCGGGCTAAAAAGGATGCAGGTAAATAAGGATGGAAGAAGACGAGAAGGAAAAAGGAGAAGAGGAGGAAGAGGAGAAGGAGGAGGAGGAGGAGGAACGAACACAGACACCTACGATTAAAAACAAGCAACGAATCTTCTGACCAACACGAATAAATTGAAGCACAAAATGATTGTAGAGAAGCTGGTATAGTCTGTTCAAGCAAAGAAGACATTCTGGCAAGATGCGAAAATAACTCCAGGTCGGTCAATATTTGTTTAATAATTACAAATTTGGTTCCAAATTGTAGGAAACATTCTGATCTACAATTTGAGACGAAATTCATATTTTTTGAACAAATATTAACCGAGTTAAAGTAATTTTCCCATCTTGCCAGGATGTCTTCTTGCTTGGACAGACAATACAGCCTCACTCCTCACAGAAGATATGTTTATGCAGCCATCATTAAGCTAGCTGCTGCTGTATCGTGTATAGTCTGTCCAAGCAAAGAAGACATTCTGGCAAGATGGGAAAACGACTCTAGCTCAGTCAATATTGGTTCAAAAATTATAAATTTGGTCTCAAATTGTAGATCAGAATGTTTCCTATAATTTCAGTTGAATCTTGAAATTTTTGAACGAATATTGACAGAGTTAGAGTCATTTTCCCATCTTGCCAGAATGTCTTCTCTGGTTGGACAAACTATCTGCTGCTGTATCGTGTATGCCCCGGTATCAGCACACGTTCCTATGTTACGCGCCAGCTTATTTACGTTATATTTTTTCGTTTTTCATCTTCAAATGCTTCTGATTCTCGAATACTTTTTCGTTGTTTCTTGGTTTCATCATCATATATATCTCTCCATCCTTCTCGTGTACATCTCGCGTGATTTGTTCAATTTACTTATTAAATGGTACGTAGCGATTAAATTTAGAAGAATATGAAACGTTTTGGGATCAAAGTAGGTAGCTCTAGGGTCTGGCATTCATGTTATGCTCGATAGAATTTCTCTGCGTCTTTCAGTGATGATGCTATATAGTGAATACTATAAGATTATCATCGATTGCGTATTAGAATTAGGTAAATTTGCCCATGCGACCTTTGTAGTAATGGAAACCACTAAGAGTATGAAATAAAAGTAAGTTATCATTCAGCTTTTGCCCAGATTATATTTTCAAGTTCGATAGAGACAATAGATTTTTTACATCGGCTGTTTTAGCCTAAATTATTGTTAATCTTACAAGATGAACCAGTGGTTTGGCCACTGGCGGTTCGTACCCACGAAACAGGTGAAGTGCCCGTATCTTCTACTGTACAGCACTTCACCTGTTTCGTGGGTAAGAGCCGCCAGTGATGGGAACCTAAATATTGAGAAGATACTCCTCTCTTCCCATGAATACACTCAAATAAACAACTTCATTGGGCACAGTAGTAATAATGCTTTCAAAACGCCGAGCAAAATGAATTCTACCGGGTGGACGGCTAAATTGAAACGTATTCCAGTAAATCGGTGATAAAATTTGCAAGTAAAGTGCATGCAAGACACGACCGACAGACGAAAAAGTCGAAAAAGAAGAAAAAGAAGGAGAAGAAGAAGAAGAAGAAGAAGAAGAAGAAGAAGAAGAAGAAGAAGGAGAAGAGAAAGGTGAGAGCGTAGTAAATGTATTGTCCACTACTTGACGACGATACTGAAATACAGCGTCATAAATGTATTTGAATAGAGATGTAGACTGTCCAAGCAAAGAAGGCATTCGGGCAAGATGGGAGAATGACTACAGCTTTGTCAATATTGATTTAAAAATGATGAAATTGGTTTCAAATTGTAGATCAGAATGTTTTCTACAATTTGAGGGCAAATTTATGATTTTCGAACCAATATTGACCGAGATGGAGACATTTCCCTATCTTACCAAAATGTCTTCTTTTGAAGTGTACTCGCCTTTGACACCGGACAAGTGGTGGTCATCAGGTTGATTCTGCAAAGTGAATGAAAAGCTGCTGGGAGAAGGTGGGGTGACTTTGCGTACTCCTGCTATAATGAACACAACAAACCAGTAAATTCGTTCGTTGCTTGAAAGAGAGCCATACATAATAAATATAATATAAAGCTCGGGACAACGCGGAATATATATGGAGCCATTTTGGTTTTACAACCCACGTAAAGTCTCTCCAAGCGAAGAAGACATTCTGGCAAGATGGAAAAATGACTCTAGCTCTGTCAATATTGTATCAAAAATTCCTAATTTGGTCTCAAACTGTAGAAAAAATTCTGATCTACAATTTGAAATCAATTTTATAATTTTTGAATCAATATTGACCGAGCTGTAGTCATTTTTCCATCTTGCCAGAATGTCTTCTTTGGATGGTCAGACTATATCAAGAAGAGTTGGCTTAGCTCCGGCTACGTCTTATAAGTTATTTTCACTGCTAGGATTCTAATAAAGATAGCGGCCTTATTTATTATCGTGCGCACCCTGTATTGCCAATAGACTTATCCGGTAAATCAGAGCTTATTAGATTTTATTTCAAAGTTTTTTTCTGTGGTATTGGAGTCGATTTTATTAGCATAAATTGATTGATTCAATTTTCAAAGAATTTTAGTACAGTACTTTTATACGTTGATTGTAAAACTGTTGAAGATCACATTCACGACTGAAATTTTCTTGAAAGGTTAGGATACATAATCTTTACTGTTGATACTGGAGCCATATTGACTACAAACATTTGATTGGAGTTCTGATTAGCTTGATCTTTGATTAGGTAGATAGAGTTAATATCCAGGATGATATAAGGATTTTTATGTCAAACATCAAAGTATCATTAAGGCTGAGGACGCACTGCCGGTGGGTAGAGCCTGGAGGGTGGAGGGTAGTTGGTAAATCTATAAAAGATACACACCATCCACAGTAATACATCGTATGAATGGTATGACGTCATTCTGTTTTTTGAGGTTATGTTGTCCATATTTAAGAATTTCAAGATGGCGACTGGACACATACCATTCATACGATGTATTACTGTGGATGGTGTGTATGTTCTATAGATTTACCAACTACCCTCCACCCTCTAGGCTCTACCCACCGGCAGTGCGGCCTCAGCCTAAAAGTCAATTGATTGATAAGTTATGCTATTTCATGATGACCTACTAGTTTGATGAAAAAGTGTACACGATTTATGAAATCACGTAGGCCTAAATAGAACGAAATTTTAGAAAACATCAACAATAGAAAAAAATTATGAAGATAAAAGTATAAAAATTGTTATCGAAGCTTGGCTTGAGGTAGCCTAAGAGGACAAGACCATTTATTTTAAAATTTTCTACTGTCAAAATGTTTTACAAAAATCAATCAATGTAAAAGCTACTATTTTTCCATATTTTACTCCACTTATGAACTCAATATTTACATAATAATCAAACTCTAATTGAAAACTCTATACAGAAACAAAGAATATCGAGGGAAAAATCAACATCAACATTATAAAGATAAATACGTTGGGAAACACTAGAGAAAGAACAAGAAGTTGAAAAAGTGGTAGGTTAAAGAAGAAGAGGGAGCAGAAAAAATAAGAATAGGAGTAACAAGAAGACAGGAGGAGAGGAAGAAGAAGAATAAGATTAAACGAGAGGAAGTGAGGTGCCATTATAATGTATAAATGCCTGAGGCCACTCTGAGTTGAGTTGAGTTGGCTGGCTGAGTGTAATTTATGCATATTGCTACTGGTTGGAGCATTCGCATATGGGGCGCCCCCAGCCACTTTTATTCTTTCAAACTTTTTTCTTATCTTGTCTTTTCTCCTACTTCATCCAACCTTCTTCCATCCCTTCTCTTTCTATTTCTTCTTTCAATTTCCATTCATCTCTTTTATATCCTATTCTCTGGTTTTCAAATTTCTCCACTCATGTTCATTCTCTTGGACTGGAAGTCTACATCTTACTCAAACTGTACTATTCTTCTTTTGCGTTATCTTTCTTCTTTCTCCCATTGTTTATCGTTCCTTCGTATTCAGTCTTTCTCCACTTAATTTAACACATTTTTCTTTAAATATAAAATTTTTTATATCCTCACAGTCATTCATTATAATCGTAATGTACATATAAAATTTCACCCAGAGTATTTAATTTTGACTTCTCCTCTGTTCTCCAGATTGAGGCACGTATAAGTGAAAAGTCTATTCTAATGATAATAAAAATATTCTCCATCATTATTATAGAATAATAATATAACATGCAACTACGGTATTAGGTTACAATGATATTGTATTCTACGTTAGGTTCAAATTTTGTATTTTTGCCGATTTTTTTTCTATTTGAAGATAAATCTTTCTATTTCTTTTTCTATTTTTCGTATAATTTTCCATCAAATAAATTTCTTCCTTCATCAACTATTGCCTCTTCTACTCCCCCTCATCCACCTCATCCTTCTCCAGCGTTTCCTTCTCATACTCCTCCTCCTCCTCCTCCTCCTCCCTCCTCCTTTCCCCTTTCATCCTCCCATTTTCCTCTTCCTACTCCTCATTCTCAATCGACCATCGGCCACCGATTAGGTCGAAAATTTCGTTTTTCAGCTTTTCCTCCTCCTCCTTCTCCTCCTCCTCCTCCTCCTCCTCCTCCTCCTCCTCCTCCTTTCCTCCTCCTCCTCCTCTGCCTCCCTCCTCCTTTCCCCTTTCATCCTCCCATTTTTCCTACTCCTCTTCCTCAATCGACCATCGGCCAACGATTAGGTCGACCGTTTCATTTTTCAGCTTTTCCTCCTCCTCCTTCTCCTCCTCCTCCTCCTCCTCCTCCTCCTCCTCCTCCTTCCTTCCCTTCTCCTCCTATTCTTCCAGATTGACCGTCGGCCACCGATTATATCGGCCGTTTATCGGCAACTACTGAATTAGATTGGAAAAAGGCGCGCTGCCGATGCCAGATTAAAGAGAGGAAGCTGCGGCTGCCCGCTATGCTAAAAAGGTATATAAGGTGTATATTAGGTATATTAGAGGTATAGTGGTATAAATAGGTATACAATATATATAAAGATATATTAGGTATATAGATGTATACGAGTGCTATGCTACGTTCAAAAGGAAGTTGGGCTGAATATGGAGGTGTACTCTATCGGATGTAACTTCTGGCCTGGCGTAACCGGTACCAGATGGGGGATAGAATCATTTTAAATTTGGATATTACATTAGATAGACTGTGATGGCCTCAAGTGCTTCCATCATCTCAAATCAAGCGAAGCGCCACGAGTTACCCCTTTATGGATTGGATCCATTCCTCATTCTTTGTATCTTACTCTTTTCAATCTTGATTTTTCCTGTATATTTATTTCTTATCTTTGTCTTACTTACTATTGTTCTCTCTCATCCATCATTATCTTCTTCTTCTTCTTCTTCTTCTTCTTCTTCTTCTTCTTCTTCTTCTTCTTCTTCTTCTTCTTCTTCTTCTTCTTCTTTTGTTCTTGTTCTTGTTCTTCTTCTTCTTCTTCTCCTTCTTCTTCTTCTTCTTCTTCTTGTTCTTGTTCTTCTTCTTCTTTTTCTTCTTCTTCTTCTTCTTGCTCTTCTCTTCTTCTTTTTCTTCTCTCTATCTAATATTTTCTTTATTTTCTTTTTCTCTCCTACTTCTTTTTTCTTGCCCTCCATATTTCTTCTTTTTGCTGTCTTTATTTTTTCGAGTTTTTCCAATTTTTTCTCGTTCCTAATGTTTGTTTTCACCTCTTTTACTTTTTTTATTCATCTCTTTTCTTCCTCAAAATTTTCTTCTTCCTAACTTCTTGCTCAAAATTTTCTTTTCTTCTTCTTATTCTTTTCTAAGTCGTCCTTTTTCTTCTCTCCTCTTTTCTTCTTTTTCTTCGTCTCCTGCTTTTCTTCTGTCTCTTTACTTTTCATCTTCTCTTCCATCTTCCATTTCTTACTTTCCACCCGTTTCTTCCTCTCATCGTCTCCCTACTTCCATTTTCCCAATTTCTATTCCAATTTTTCTTCTTCTCCTTCTTCTAATCTCTTTGCTTCTTCAGCCTCATCATATCCCCAGCTATACTCTGGCCAAGCAAAGAAGAGCCTCTGGCAAGATGAGAAAATTACTCCAGCTCGGTCAATATTGATTCAAAAATTATTGATTTGGTCTCAATTTTAGGAAACATTTTGATCTACAATTTGAGACCAAATCAACAATTTTTGAACAAATATTGACCGAGCTAGAGTCATTTTCTCATCTTGCCAGAGGCTCTTCTTTGCTTGCCCAGACTATACCACTTAGTGCTATTAAGCCTCTCTGAAACATAGCATAATATTATTGGGTACGCGTGTTTAGAATAGTAGTCGCGCGTCCCATCCACGATTCACGCTCGTGTATCTCGCTGAAACTCATCTCATCATCATCAACATCTCCTCCTCCACCTCCTCCTCCTCCTCCTCCTCCTCCTCCTCCTCCTCTCCTCCTCCTCATCATCATCTTCATAATCGACATCCTTCCGTTCGTCGATCATTAATGCTCATCAATTCACTTGGAATCATCCATCAGCTTCATTCTTCAATCTTTTTTAGCATTCATCCGTCTCGCAGTTGCTGTCTTAGCTCATTGAACTGCGCTCAATCCAGTACAGTAGAGTAATTCAAACTCTGGACTCTAAATCATGCATCAATTCGGCGCATGCGCTCATACTCATCTTATATAGGCCCTTATCGACAGTGCATGTACCGCGAATGCCTCAAGGTATAGTGTGTTCAACCAATGAAAGAGGGTCTTCTTTGGGCAAGATGGTTCTCGGTCAATATTGGTTCAAACATTATTGATCTGGTCTCAATTATAGGAAACATTTCGATCTTCAGTTTAAGACCAAATCAATAATTTTTGAACCAATATTGACCGAGCTGGAAACTGGAGTAAGACTCTTCTTTGCTTGAATAGACTATACCTTGAGGCATTCGCGGCACATGCCTCGCGCTGTCGATACGAATCTATATAAGATGAGTATGAGCGCATGCGCCGAATTGATGCATGATTTAGAGTCCAGAGTTTGAATTACTCTACTGTACTGGATTGAGCTTAGTTCAATGAGCTCGATACGGGCCTTGACAGCTTTTTGGTGTCAGTTTTTTATTGAACAAATGAATTGAAGAAGCCGTAAGCTAAAAAAATATTGTTATGACTTTTAATGATAGGGAAACCCTTACGGGTAGTTCCACCTCGCCAATGTGTACTTGGCCAAATACCGGTCACCCATCCAAGAGCAGTTCACAGTGTTCGTGACTTAACAGCACGTTCACTGATAGATCACCCTCATCGATAGACCAATACCCAGTAACCTACATCAGAAGTAAGCTGACGTGATTTTATGTAGCTGGAAAAACAGCTCTACTGAGGGAATCACCATATTCTAATGCATCGTTAATCCATAATAACCATCCATCATTAATACCATCTACTCATCGTTAATACTACCTATCATCCATAAGCCTATAACCATCTATCATTTGGTTAGAAGAATAGAAGGTTATGCTTAATCAATGATAATTATTTATTTTATTTTCTCTGTTTTGACATTTTTGCTTGATCTATGTTTTTCCAGTTCAGTACTTTTGTTATGTTTTCCAAGTATATCTGACGTAAATTGGTTAGGGCAGGCTTATGGGAATCTGTGATTGAAAAGCAGTCTGCAGACTGCATTAACTTACATTAAACTTACATTAGTAAACTTACATGATCTTTCATTCACCATGTAAACATCATCATTCACTAACTCATCATCACCTTGGCTTAAAATACTTGCTATCAAGTCGCAATTGTAAAAATAATAAATGAGTTGTACCAGATCTATATATTATTTTTAAATCATCTAGTATTTTTCACGTTTGTACTATCAATTCAATTATTTCAATAATCAAACTCTAATAAAGAAAATGGATATTGAGAAATTAGATTTATAATAGTGCACTCACCAGTGTGAAGGAACAGATGATTTTTGAGGTTGGTGTGCTTGCTGAAACCGCGATTGCAAATGTGACACTTGAACGGCCACGATCCGTTGTGAACGTACATGTGCGATTTCAGGTCTCCTGGCGTCGGGAACGATTTCGAGCATAGGCCGCATTTGTGGGGTTTCTCCTGGAAAACAAAGAAAATTGAGGAATTTAGTAGATATTAACACAAATCGGAAACAGAGAAAATTGAAGAATTCAATATATATTTTTATAAATATAATGATAAACATTCATTGGGAAGAATATTAACAAACAAATCACTGGCAGCTCGTGCCCACGAAACAGGTGAAGTGCTGTACAGTAAAAGATACTGGCACTTCACCTGTTCCATGGGTACGAGCCGCCAGTGAAACAAATACACATCGAGAAGAGTAGCACCGTTTCGCCACCGTTTCTCAAAACGAAAATTAATCACATTTCACTGGAATGTAATTATAAAATATAGTAAGGTTGACCAAAGAAGACATTCTGGCAAGATGGTGAAATAACTCCATCACGGTCAATATTGGTTCAAAAATTTACAATTCAGTTTCAAATTGTAGGGCCGAATTTGTTCTACAATTAGGAACCAAATTAACAATTTTCGAACCAGTATTGACCGAGCTGGAGTAATTTTCCCATCTCGCAAGAATGTCTTCATTGTTAGATATGTTATCAAATCGGCTACCTTACCGACAAACCGCAACTATCCAAAGAATTTTCAGCAGCAAGAATTCGCATATCCAACTTACAAACAATGTGTCAAATGCGAAAGGTTAACGACCTTGAGCGTGTTCTTAGCGCGACAACGACTGACAAGATTAATCTTATTACGCCGTAATTGATGTGCGAAATGAGACAGAAACAGATTAGCAGAGCGGGACGAATGCAGATAAGAAGAGGGGATTGGTTAGAAAAAGACAGAAAAAAAAGATGTAGGTAGCGGTTGGTATTCGCGGTAGCCATGCATACATTAGCGGATTTTTCTTGGGTTTGTCGGCGAATCACTACAAAAAATGGAGATAAAGTTTAGAAAAAGTGAAAAGTAGGGAGAATGAGTGGGAATAGTGAAGAATAAGGGTGATTGAATCTGAAAAAAGGAGGAGATGAAGAAGAAAACAAGTAGAAATATGCAGATTATGTAGAAAAGAGATGTGTGAAACAGAGAATGGAACTGACATTTGCTCGGTTACTTCTGTGTTATGAATGTGTCAAGTGAGTGAGAACTTGACATGAAGAAGAAGGAAGTTTTTGAAGAGAAGGAGGAGGAGGAGGAGGAGGAGGAGGAGGAGGAGGAGGAGGAGGAGGAGGAGGAGGAGGAGGAGGAGGAGGAGGAGGAGGAGGAGGAGGAGGAGGAGGAGGAGAGGAGAAAGCAGAAAATAATTGAAAATGAAAAAAGGAGTGATATGAGGACCACATGAATCACAAGATCCTGTCCAATTTTATCATCCATCTAATGAATGATTAATTGTATCCGACGTACTTTATCAAATTCCAGCATTCATTACTCTCATTATTTCAACCTGTCACTTAATATTTGTATGTCATCACTCTTTGATTTAAAACGTATCTGTTACAAATATAGTTGGGCCAAGAACAGAAGAGCCTCTTGCAAGATGGCGAAGGGAAGTGAGAGTGTAACTACGCGTGCGCAGAATTTCTTGTATTTTCAGGGTGAAATCACTTCAGCCAACCTACCGTGTTCACACTAATCATAATCATATTGATTTCACGAATGAAAATATTTTTTTAATGAAAATATACTGTATTAGACTCATTTTCCATTTCATCCAACTTCATTGTTTTTAAAAATCTCTTGATTATTATTGAAAAAATCTTCCTCTGGCTATATCTTGATAGTAGGGTACCACAAATGTACGGCCATAGCACGGAGTGTAAGTTGAATGCTTTATTGAACTCACAATAATTTGCATGACTGTACTATTGAACAAGTGTATAGGACCTGTTGCATGCTTTGTTGAACAAGTATGTGAACATCAAATTCTTTTTTCAGCAACCTGTCCATTTTTCCCAGCTAGTAGGCGCCTATCCTTTTTTCCAGTAACTTCCACCTAGAAGTACATTGTATCACCTATCTTACTCGTACTCAACTAGGTCGAAAGCTACATAAAATAGAGCTTAATTTAACTATTATCTATATAATTATAAACATAGACACTAGCCAAAGCACACCAGTATAACTATATATATAAAAGATAGCTTCAACTACAACATAGTACAACTATAACTATTTATACTCGGAGAGCTCCACCCTATACAGTCCATGGGTCATGGTCTGGCGATTTCGCTTTGATTTTCACGCTCTCCTGACCATATGGGTGTTACCCGAGACCTCATGACACCATAGATTACCATATTTACTCCATAAAAACCATAGATTACCTTGGAACTCCCACCTAATTGCCATCGAGATCATTCTTCATATTGTTTGCTGTGATTAACTAACGATTAACTCATAGTTAGAGAGTAACCATAGTTTTATTCAAGTATTTTGTTACTCATAATAGTAACTCATGGATGATTATCATTGTTTAATTAGTATAGCTATAGTTATAGTCGAGTATTATTCATAGTAGTAATAATTATAGGCTGGTCACTATCAAAGGATTTGTGGCATGGTTACTAAACGATAAAATCAACTTATACAAAAAAGTGTGAATTTAGGTAGTCTTCAAGTTTATTTTTTCATTGAAACTATTTTGAGTGGAGATTGGTAGGGAATTTTTCTTATGTAATATTAGTGAAAAGGTAATGGTTAAAATAATGGTTAACTATTCATATAACCGAATATGTTTCACTTTCCAATATAGTCCAGATATACAGTATTTTAGAATTTCTCACATATTTTGTCAAATCAAGACCATGAAAGCGATAATAACATTCAAATTACAAACAAACTATTAATTAAAATTCAATAACATTGGAATTCTCATGCTGAATGAATTCTCATAAGAATTAGTAAATCTCACATCCTAGATTTTCTTGAAATCTCCTTAAAAAGGAGACCCTTAAGTTAGTGTTGCCTCACCTGTTCAGAGCGAAACTAACTTGTTATCAATCACAATCATCAATCATAGTATCATCTTTTTTTCGTTCACTACCAATTTACGGATAAAATGGTCCAAATTCTCCCGTTAGCCCAAAATCCATTCATTCAGAAATTGATGGTGTTTCCAGGTTTCATCAAAAGTGTACAAAAATTGGACGGAACCAATTCACTTAATCGTGGTGTGAAAAGCACCTGGAGTTGGAGTTTTCTTGAATGGGAGGGTTCTTTTATGTCCTGGTTAACAACTAATCACTTCTAATACATCTTTCAAATAATTTTAAGGAGAAGATATGCTTCATTTTCACTCTTCCGCTTGTAAGAAAGGAAAGAACGCGAATCCAGTAAGTTTTCAATAGACAAGAAACTCTAATTATATCAGTCTTTTCAATGAGAGAAGAATTTCTAAATTACGAATTTTGGTGGAAATGTTTCAGATTGCAGATTATACGATTTATAAAGTTATGACAGAGATACTGGAACAATCTTCAATATTTTTAGAAAACTCTCAATATTTTTCTTTAGAATCAAAAACATTTGTTTTCAAGTACAAGTGAACTGTACCTATTATTTTGGACTCTTTATCTAAATTGGAAAAGGAATAGTGGGGGATGGAGCCAGTTTTTTCTTTCCTATATGCTATCATGTTTTCTCTTTCCCCATCATGATTATGATTGTGTGTGTTGTCTCTCTCTGAATAAAGTATAAAATATAAAGTATATTCGCTCTTGTCAATTTTATGTAAATTTTTCTGTTTGTTCTAACTAGACAACAATTTCGTATTCCGGCTATTGAATTACTGTGGAACCTCGATAATTCTTACCTCTATAATTCTTAATTTTTTATAATTCGTAGAGAAAGCTCAGCCCCTTGAAACAATTCTCCATCACTAATAGCTTCAATAATTCGTAATCTTCCCCAATTCGGACAGATGCTCAGGTCCCATGAAATACGAATTATCGAAGTTCAACTGTAATAAGTTCTAATTCCCTTAATTAAAACATTAAGTAGATTTACAAAGAAATTGTGAATCAACTTTTTTTCCAGTAATAATTGACTGATATAATAATTGATGGAAAATCAGACAGATATTAGTAATACGTAAGTATTTCCAACTACAACTCAGACTCCAAGTTTTTAGTATCAATGAAGGGTTCTACTATACTAACATAAGCTTATGGCTTTTAATGGTTGGGTTCTATTATACTAATATAAGCTTATGGACTTTAATGATGGGAAGACCCGTTCAGTAGGTTCCACCTCGCCAAAGTGTACTTGGCCAAATACTGGTCACCCATCCAATAGCAGTCCACAGTGTTCGTAACTCAACTACACGATAATATTTTTTATGAACTGAAATGAAACCCTATTTCCTTGCTAATATCTTTCGTTTCCCATCCATTCATTGGTTTGGTTTTTTACAAATACGACATAAGAAGCACATGCAGACTATCTTGATCGGTGACTTGAAGTGGAACCTGAGGGGTCAGGTGCATTGCTTATTGTGCGGGCGCAGTCAAGGGTGCAGTCACTGACTTAAGGTGGACTTTGGGGGAAGGAGGGGGGTGGGGGTGCACTTGACGTGTGTGTGGGAAGTTACCAAGTTGTCTTTTCACCCTGGTTGCTTCCTTCCATTGGTCTCTAAGCGCATAACTTCGCTGTAACTTTGGCGCATATAAGTCTACTGTAACTTTTTATTCCTGAAATACGTTCACTACTACTGTCTGCCTAACTGTATCGACGTTCGGATTTGATTTTTTCCTCTTTGAGTATCTTCCACCTTGAAATTTTCTTCTACTCCTTTTTTTCTTCTTGTTCTTGTTCTTGTTCTTGTTCTTGTTCTTCTTCTTCTTCTTCTTCTTCTTTTTTTTTCTTATTCGTCTTCTTTTTGTTGTTGTTCTTCTTGTTCTTCTTCTTCTTCTCCTAATTTTCATCATTCCCTCCTATCCCTTCTCCTCCTTCTTCATTGTCTTTATCTTCTAATTCTTCTTCTAGTTCTGTTTCTTATATCTCATACAAAAGCATTTCAGGTTGAAGGAAAGTATTAAAACATTTGTCTAAGTCCTCTTGCATCGACTAAACCTAGGACCATAACCATATATCAATTCTCATTTCTGTAGAATTATTGAAGGTTATGCTAGTACTATGTTCCTATAATATAACTGACAATCGAGTAATAAAATTCAGTGTTATTGCAAAATTATCTTCTGTGCAACATCTTATCATTGTCACGTGTTCTTTATTGTGAAATCAAAAATCATTCATTAATCACTTGACCCATTGTGTGTGATAACAATGAAGAAGATACGCTGTACATGTAATGGGTGAGATGTGGGATGATGATCACCTGTTTACATAACATCACGTTATCAGATTGAATGGGCGATATCATTCTATAACAATATACTACTCATCCATTGCTTTAAGATTTGCAATCCATGCATAATTTTGTTAATTCATTTGCATGGATTTCATCCATGCTTGATGATTGTAATAATAGAATTAATCTAATTATTTATTGAGTGAGGACCAAATCAGCATCTGCAGTGGAATATATTCCTATTTTGAGAATTTGACCAATCTAGTTCCAGAGTAAGTACAACTGGGAATTATGTTTTTCAATATTTGCGATTATAAGTTTATTTTTCGAGATTGCAGATCAGTGTCCCTCGTATTAATAAATCTATAAACATACTGATCTATATAAGTAGAATTTTGTGTTCCGGAAGATTTTTGTTTTTCAAAGGTCAATCAATATAACTGATACAAGTGAAGTGCTGAATACAATAATTTATTTCCTAGGACTTGCTCAATTATGGTTCCAGAACGTTTGCTCGATATCATTCATATGAGATTCCCATCAACTTGGACAGTTGAACGCAAACGAGCGAAGGAATACCAGGACTTAGACCTACCAGCGACAACATTCAAAACGAAAACAGAAACAATATTCAGATATGAAAGCAATCTATCTTGCATTTCCCGCTTATATCGGTACCAATCAACTTGATGTGAACCAGAGTGATCTTGAATTCATCCAGAACCAATCACTACCCAGTTATTATTGATTCACTAAGATTTCCTTTATGTTCTCTTTCATTCGATCCTCCCTCCTCCACTTCTCTTCTTCTTCTTGCCTCTTTCTTTCGCTCCTTTCTCCCCGTTTGTTCTTCCATTTAATCCATAATAAATTTTTTTACTAACTATCATATTAAAACTCCTTTTTTCTATCTCATTTCTTCAGCTTCTTCTTCCTCTATCCTATCTTCTTCCTCCATATTCTATCCTGAATTACCTTCCCTTCCATTCAGTATTTTCCGCTCTTCGTATTCCAACATTCAGTTACATTTTCTTTTATACCTCTAATTTTCTTCTTCTCTTTCTTACACTTTTTTATCTTATCTCTTCAACTTCCTCTTCCTCTGTCAGTCAGTCCCATTTTTTCCTTCATATTTCTTCCTGAATTCCCTTTTTTCCGATCAGTTCTTCCCTTTCTCTGTATTTTTACATTCACTTAAATCTCTTCCATACCTTTTCATTCCTTCGCTTCTCTTTTCTTTCTTATTTCTTCAGCTATTTCTTCCTTTGTCCAATCTTATTTTCCTTATATCTTCTTCTAAATTATCTTCTCTCCGGTTGTAGCCTATTTTCCGTTCTCTGTATTCAGTTACATTTCCTTCTATCATTGTCCTCTTTGTCCTTCCTCCTATCTCCCATTTCTTCAACTTCTTTCTCAGTCCTATCTACTCCTGAATGACCGTTCTGTATTCTCCGTACTCTGTTTTTTACATTCTCTGATACTTCTTCATGTGAGCTCTCATTCGACGAATGTCGATATAGTAGATATAATTTCCATTCATAGTTGCAGTATCTTTCAGCGGTCGGCATATCAAGTGCACTGCCACCTTGATTGGAGCGCAACAGCCTTCTTGATCGTGCGTCCATTATTCACTCTCCGGTAACAGACATGTTACGGTGAATTTAAGGAGACGCCGTTCAAAAGTCAGAGACAAGTGAAGGCCTCACAGAAGCATATTTCAGCATATTCTAACAGGAAAATGAATTGCTGGAGTAGTTAGGTATCAGAAGAAGAAGGTCCGAGAGGAGGATGAAGATAAGGAGGAAGAAATAGGAGAAGGATAAAAAAGTGGAAGGAGGAAAGAGAGGAGAAGGATTATGATATGAGGAAAAGGAGTAGAACAAATAGGAGAAAAAGAAGAAGGAGAAGAAGAAGAGGAGGAGGAGGAGAAGCAGGATGAAGAGGAGGAGGACAAAGACAAATAGAGGAAAAATAAGAAGAAGAAGAATAAGAACAAAAACAATAACAAGAAGAAGAAGAAGAAGAAAAAGAAGAGAAAGGAGAAGAAGAATAAAAGAAGAGGAGGAGGACGAAAAGGAGAAGAAGAAGAAGAAGAAGAAGAAGAATAAGAATAAGAAGAAGAAGAAGGAGGAGGACGAAGACGAATAGAAGAAAAATAAGGAGAAGAAGAAAAAACAAGAACTATAACAAGAAGAAGAAGAAAAAGGAGAAGAAGGAGAAGAAGAAGAAGGAGAAGAAGAAGAACAAGAAGAAGAAGAAGAAGAAGAAGAAGAAAAATAATAAGGAGAAGAAAAAAGAGAAGAAGAAGAAGAATAAGAAGAAGAAGGAGAAGAAGAAGGAGAAGAAGAAGGGGAGGAAGGAGAAGGATTGACAGAAGAAATAGAAGAGGAGGATAAGGAGGAAGAGGATGAGGAAGAGGACGAGGAGGAGGAGAAAGAGGTTGAGAAGAGAGAAGTAAAGAAGAAGGAAGAGGATGAGGAAAAGAAGAAGGGAAAAGAAGTAAAGAATGATGGATAGAAGAAAAGGAAGAAGAGGATTAGGAGGAAGAAGATGAGGAAGAGGTGAAGGGAAAAGAGGTTAAGAAGGAAGAAGTAAATAAGGACGGCCAGAAGAAATGAAAGAGGAGGATTAGGAGAAAGAGAGGAAAGAGATTGAGAAGAAAGAAGTCAAGAAGGATGAATAGAATGAAGGGAAAAGGAGGATTAGGAGGAAGAGTAGGAGGAAGAGGAGAAGGAGGAGGAGGAGGAGAAGGTGAAGGAAGAGGTGATGAGAAGGAGGAGGAGAAGGAGAAGGAGGAGCTGATGAGAAGGAGGAGGAGGAGGAGGATGAGGAGGAGTAGGAGGAGGAGGAGAAGATGTAGGAGAAAAGGAGGAGGAGTAGGAGGAGGAGAAGGAGAAGGTGAGGAGGAGGATAAGGAGGAGGCATGATGTGATGTGGGAGTCAAGAGACGTGAATTCCAAGTTCTTCAATATAAATCGATGCTAAGTAATGGAGTCGAGCTGCAATGATTGATATAGGTCCGCAGCCGACTGTCGATGGATGCTGGAATATCGCAATTTAAATACAATCGCATCTTTACTGAGATATGTTGTTCGGTACCTACATGAAGCAGAAGAAGTGCACTTGCAAAATAAAGAATAGGAAGAAACAAAGGGAAGCCGCTCAAAGTAAATATTATAATTTTTTGGTCTCTATTTTCATTTAACATGATATTATTTATATAAATTTAAATTTTTATACCCTAAAGTACAGTGTACAATACATTACAAAAAATGTTTCCTTCTACACAAGAAGACGAAGATAAGTTTATCAACCTGAGTTTATCAATAATGATGTTTTCGGGATAAAAAGTGACAATAGTATAGTATTCTATATCACGTACAAGAGGCAGTTGAAACCGCCTACCTCCTATGACGTAAGCTACACGTATGACTTGAGTTGATGAGGCATTGGATTTTTCCCTTCTATTAATCAGTAGATAGAAATCATATAGAAATAATGTACAGTGGTCGTTTTTCAATTTTCAGTTTCTTTTCCAGGTTAATTAATGCTTAACCTAATTCCAGGTTCTTTAACCTTGCAGGGACCTTCCCGATTTATATTGTATTTTTTGATTTAGAAATATTTCATTTCATGCTTATACTATTCTAATGTAATTTATTTATTTCTAAGTTTGTGATTTTGTTTTCTTTAAAGGATAAATAAATGAATTTTTAATTTTTGAATTTTGAATTAACTCATTCTTCAATTTTGTAGCTTTCAATATTGTGATTAGATATTGCAAGAACATGATATAGATATAATATTATCATGAGAACATAAAAAAATTATTTTTTTTCATGAGAGCATGATAGAACATAATATTAATACTTGAATTGAACGTTTTACTGAGCTATACGAGTCACTCAAGTTTATGATAGCATTGGACATGATCATTCCATTACTTATTATCATTGAAACTCAATCAGTGAAGCCGAAGAAAGAATACTGGAGCTTGAAAGCTGAGCAAGGAAAATAATAACTCAATCAACCTGGAAGAGAAACTAGAAATTGAAAAGTAGGTTACTATATTGTAGAAAGTGAAAAAAGTTAACATTAGAAGGAAACTTATGAAAAATATGATGTATACAAACACGACCAAGTTGACTTAAATGAAGATGAGAATAAAAAAGGAACCTTGAAGGAGCAGACAAAAATAAAAATAAGATTGGCAATTACGAGGGTGCTAACAATGCATCAGGCTGTTGCTTTCCTCACCTTCTCTGACTTTATTCTTTTCTCCCTCTTCTTCTTCCTCTTCCTCGTCCTCACCTTCTTCTTCTGCTTCTTCTTATATTTCGTCTTCTTCTTCTTCTTCTTCTTCTTCTTCTTCTTCTCTCCTTCTCTTCCTCTTCTTCTTCTTCTTCTTCTTCTTTCTTCTTCTTCTTCTTCTTCTTCTTCTTCTTCTTCTTCTTCTTCTTCTTCTTCTTCTTCTTCTTCTTCTTCTTCTTCTTCTTCTTCTTCTTCTTCTTCTTCTTCTTCTTCTTCTTCTTTTCTTCTTCTTCTTCTTCTTCTTCTTCTTCTTCTTCTTCTTCTTCTTCTTCTTCTTCTTTTCTTCTTCTTCTTTCTTCTTTCTTTCTTCTCCTTCTTCTTTTCTTCTTCTTCTTTCTTCTTTTCTTCTTCTTCTTCTTCTTCTTCTTCTTCTTCTTCTTCTTCTTCTTCTTCTTCTTCTTCTTCTTCTTCTTCTTCTTCTTCTTCTTCTTCTTCTTCTTCTTCTTCTTCTTCTTCTTCTTCTTCTTCTTCTTCTTCTTCATCTTCTTCTTCTTCTCTTCTTCTTCTTCTTCTTCTTCTTCTTCTTCTTCTTCTTCTTTTTCTTCTTCTTCTTCTTCTCCTCCTTCTTCTTCTTCTTCTTCTTCTTTTTCTTCTTCTTCTTCTTCTCCTCCTTCTTCTTCTTCTTCTTCTTCTTCTTCTTCTTCCTCTTCTTCTTCTTCTTCTTCTTCTTCTTCTTCATCTTCTCCTCCTTCTTCGTCTTCCTTTCAGCTTCTTCCGGTCTGTCCTTTTCTATCTGATAACAAAAACATCGCGCCAACTGACTACGACGTTCATGCAAGCACCTTCCTTAGTTCTGGCTCAACGACTTTTCAAAACGCCATAAGGGCTTGCTTTCTTTGAATTGGGGTGTATTTTTTTTACCTTAGTCTCTTCCTCAAATTGTAAGTATACCACTCACTTCTTCCGTCGCGTCCTATTTTCTTTGCACTCCTCTTCCTCCCACTTGTTCCGGTGTTCTCTCTATCTCTCTTACTCTTCCTTTCACATTACCTTTTCCTCTCTTTCTCAATATGTGTGCGTGTGTATACGCTTTGTTACCTTGTTAAATTACGTCGTATGAAGTCTTGAGAAGCCCGTCACTTCTCAACAATGATTAACCCCAATAATATTATTGACTCGGGGGTGGGTACGGATGGGTAGGGGGTGGGTAGGGTGTCTTGGATGACCTATTTTCCCTGGGGAACGTCTTGTAATCTTTTGTTTGTTGAATGTATATTGTGGTTTTGTTGTTATACTTTGGTTGTAGTTTTTGAGGATGTTTTCCTTGGTTTGTCACATGAGTTGTTATCTATATTATTTTCAAAAATTACTGTTTCAAGGTTAACGAATTTCAAACAAACCATTCAGGTTTGCACACATGAATAATGAAAGGGTACAGTATTATGGTTCAGTAAAATGTAGAATCTTTGATATAGTGATTTTGTGCACTCATACATAAATGATTTATTCGTGGATATCAATTCATATCACACTATTCCAAATATCAATGATTTATCATTTTTCAATGCTAACTAAGGTAGCTGTGGAACCACGACCTACATAATTATTTTTAAGATTATAATATTCATTTTTTCGCAATTGCAACCTCCTCCTCCTCCTCCTCATTTTCTCCTACTCCCTCCTCCTTACATCATCCTCCTCATCCTCCTCCTCCTCCTCATCTTTCTTCTCCTCGTCATTCTTCTCCTCCTTCTTCTCCACCTTTACCTTCTTCATCTCCCTCTTCTTCTCCTCCTTCTTCTCCACCTTTACCTTCTTCATCTCCCTCTTCTTCTCCTACTTCTTCTTCTTCTCCTTCTCCTTTGTCTCCTCCCCCTTCTTCACCTTCTCCTACTCCTCTTTCTTCCCATTCTTTTACACCTTCATTCATCCATCATATTCCTTATTCCGTTTTTTAGTTTCTCTTCCCCATATTCTTCCGCCTCTCCTTTTTCTCCTCTTCACCCTCCTCCTCCTCCTCCTTCTCACCTTCTCCTACTCCTCCTTCTCCATTCTTTTACACCTTCATTCATCCATCATATTCCTTATTCCTTTTCTCTTCCCCATATTCTTCCGCCTCCTTCTCCTCTCCCTCCTCCTTCTCCTCCTCCTCCTCCTCCTCCTCCTTCTCTCCACCTCCCTCTCCTCCTCCTCCTCCATCATCTTCCTCCGCCTAAACTCTTTTACCAGTAGGAGTAATTACAAGCCAGCACACTCGCAAATAATAGAGAAGCATATAGCAGGCAGCAGCGGCCACTTTTTAATCGTGATTTACACTATCGAAATACACAGCAGCAGCAAATTATATCGTGGCCTGCCCGGCCGGCCACAGCTAGCAAATCGCTGTAGCTATTTTACTATAGAAGATTTCTATAGCTATTGCATTATAGCACATCCCTATAACTATTTACTAGCCAACAAATCGTAAGCTGCTACTATAATTTGTGGCTCGATGGACCTTACCAAGATGCCGGACACCGATTGTTCGGTAGCACTGTATTTATTTCACACTCTTCAACTTCTTTCCGACTCCTCCTTTTCTTCTTTTCTTCTTTCTTTCTTTTCTTCTTCTTCTTCTTCTTCTTCTTCTTCTTCTTCTTCTTATCATTCTTTCCTCTTTTACTTCTTCTTCTTCTTCTTCTTCTTCTTCTTCTTCTTCTTCTTCTTCTTCTTCTTCTTCTTCTTCTTCTTCTTCTTCTTCTTCTTCTTCATTCTTGTTCTTGTTCTTGTTCTTGTTCTTGTTCTTGTTCTTGTTCTTGTTCTTGTTCTTGTTCTTGTTCTTGTTCTTGTTCTTGTTCTTGTTCTTGTTCTTGTTCTTGTTCTTGTTCTTGTTCTTGTTCTTGTTCTTGTTCTTGTTCTTGTTCTTGTTCTTGTTCTTGTTCTTGTTCTTGTTCTTGTTCTTGTTCTTGTTCTTGTTCTCTTGTTCTTGTTCTTCTTCTTCTTCTTGTTCTTGTTCTTGTTCTTCTTGTTCTTGTTCTTGTTCTTGTTCTTGTTCTTCTGTTCTTGTTCTTCTTCTTCTTCTTGTTCTTCTTCTTCTTCTTCTTCTTCTTCTTCTTGTTCTTGTTCTTGTTCTTGTTCTTGTTCTTGTTCTTGTTCTTGTTCTTGTTCTTGTTCTTGTTCTTGTTCTTGTTCTTGTTCTTGTTCTTGTTCTTGTTCTTCTTCTAATTCTTCTTCTTCTTCTTCTTCTTCTTCTTCTTTCTTCTTCTTCTTCTTCTTCTTTTCTCTCTCTTCTTCTTTCTTTCCTCCTAGTTCTTCTTCCAAGCTTTCTGCTTCTTCATATTCCACCCTATTTTCTTTTTTTAGATATTTTTTTTAGTCTTCTCAAATCCCGCCTTCTTCTTTAGTAACAGCAGCAGGTGTTAATAGTCTGTCCAAGCAAAGAAGACACTCTGGCGAGATGAGAAGATGACTCCAACTCGATCAATATTGGTTCGAAAAAAATTGATTTGGCCTCAAATTGTAGATCAGAATGTTTCCTACAATTGAATCCAAATTAATAATTATTGAACCAATATTGACCGAGCTGGAGTCATTTTCTCATCTCGCCAGAGGGTCATCTTTGCTTGAACAGACTATAGTTCAGCACGTACTTTACTGTTGAAAGTCAGATGGAAGAAGGCTCTGGCTCTCCCCACTTGCAGACGAAAATAATTAATTGTGATTACAGTGGACGAAGCATATGCTTCCTTCCTTATCTTCGTTTGGAAATAACGATGCAGTAAACGTGCACTTGGAAAAGAAACAGAGTGAACCAATTTGAACATGACGTCACCCCAAAATAGTTGAGTACAATCATGGATAAACTATAGATATAGAAGACATGTATCAACATAGTTATAATATATAATATACAGATATATAATATATAGATATAATATATCAACATAGATATGTATCAACATGACAAACTATAGATATAGAAGACATGTATCAACATAGTCGGCCATGGTATAATAGATTTTAGCAAAAACAATTATTATCAAGTATACTGAATCGAGGAATGAATAATTTTCTATGTGTTCTCTCTCTATAATTCTCACAATTTCACTCAATATAATTGCTTAAATCCAAATTCCATCCCTATCAGAAACAATACAATAGAGAGGTCCAATATCCAGACGAAATAGATATATTTCAGAATATTTAAGTAAAAATATAAAAAAGTTCGTCATTTCGACATATCGTACACATTCAATACAAGACTAGATGAACTTTATACTTTAAAAATACCCAAGACGAACTTTTTCAACTCGAAAATAGACAACACGATGCAATTGAAAGATCGAAGGTCTTGTATCCACTGGTGGCTCGTACCCACGAAACAGGTGAAGTGCCCGTATCTTTTACTGTACAGCACTTCACCTGTTTCGTGGGCACGAGCCGCCAGTGCTTGTATCATTATTGGAACGTCCTGAGTTGTATCTAAAATGATTGTAGTATAAGTTTCAATTGATATAAAAATTGATGTGAGAGGATGTTTCCAGTTCCAGTAAGATCCAGTTCCTCTTCTGTTGTATTGAAGAGAACTGTAATAGCCTACAGTTTTATAGTTCCAATCATTATCAGAATAAATTGATATTAGAGGATGATAATATCATTTATCAAGTTTATCTATGGTTACATTGGAATAAATTAATGAAATTCAATTGATCCAAGACAGTCCTTTTCGAAGTTGAATTGATTATAAATTAATTTTTCAAGTGAATTGAACCGTAAACAAACAGTTTTCAATATTATTACTTCACAAAACTTCATGAAGCTGTCACAGTAGCTCATCAAATCAACTGTATTTATTCCAGTAATAAATGCCTTAATACCAGGAATGCATCATTATAATATCACCCAGGCTTATCGAATCAAACCCTACCTTCTTTTGAAAGGGCAACCTGGAACTAGGCCATCTCCACCCTTCAGTACACATATGCTACGATTGTTGTTTTGTTATTAGTCGCATTTCTGTCATCGTTATTAGTCCGTCATCATTTTCTTTTCTTTATTATTGCTCGCCTTCAAGAAGAAAACATGTGGAGAGGGAGAAGGAAGAAGCATATGGCAGGCATGCAGGAAACATACTGTTTGCGGCTTGAAGACAATATACTCACATATCCAACATAAGTATAGTCTGTCCAAGCAAAGAAGACATTCTAGCAAGATGGGAAAACGACTCCAGCTCGGTCAATATTGGTTCAAAAATTATTAATTTGTCTCAAATTGTAGGAACCATTCTTATCTACAATTTGAAACCATATTTATCTTTTTTGAACCAATATTGACCGACCTGGAGTAAGTTTCCCATCTTGCCAGAATGTCTTCTTTTCTTGGACAGACTATAGAATAAATGTTCAGTTAGTGTAATGTAGAGGGTATAGGAACGTCTTAGTCTGTCAGGGTTCAGTCAGGTGTCCCAATTACAGTCATATATCAACCCTATTGTGATCTTTTTTGTAAGGTAAGGTGATGTAAGGTAAGGTGATGTAAGGTAAAGTGATGTAAGGTAAGGTGATGTAAGGTAAGGAGTAAGGTAGTAGTGTGGGTAATGGTAATCCTACTTGGGGTTGGTTGGATTAAAAGTTGATTTGCTTTTTGAACTTGGAAGTTACTGGAAGAATGATCAGTTGTGGAGCTTTGTGAACACAGCTTCTTGATTCCCTTTCAAGAAGAACAAAAATTGATTGAGGTTGTTGAATTTTCATTGTTGAATTACGATTTTTTGCCTTGATTTATGATTTGCCTTGTTGTGTTTTATGATTTATGATTTATGAAAGCCTTGAATTAATGATTCGTTACAAGCTTCATTTGGTCAACCTTTAGACAAAATACTGAGAAATCTACTAGGCTCCAGATATCAGATAGGCTCAGATATCTATTTTTAAGGCTTTTTGAATAATCTTATTCCAAATTTGGAATTGTTTTAATATGGTGAATTGATTAATCTAGGTTTTTTGCAAGTAGTTTCATGTGAAAATTCATTCAACTTTTATGCTTCGAAGCATTCAAGTCAAATTTAATGACTTGGTATTAGTAGAATATTAATATTATTAGAAAAATAGTTAAACATGATTAGGAAATCCTTTAGCATGTGGATAACTGAGTTTTTACAGATAACTCTAACTGAAGTTTTCAAGTTATATAAGTTTTTAGATAACTCTAACATAGAGTTTTCCTATCTCATTGGATGAAATTTTAAGCTTTATTTAACATGTGCTCATGTACAATACCTCAACCTTAGCCTCAAAAATAAGTAGAATAATTTCTATCTGAAAACACAAATTTTGATCGATTTAAATACCTATTATGAGGAATATGTGACTTTTCAAATTCATCTTCAAACATGAACAATATTATCTACCAATAATGTAAAGTTTTTCAAATTAAAATTAAAACTTAATTCAATTAGCTCCAGCGTTGTGAGGTGTGACATAATTCCAAGTTCAAGAGCAGCTTGATTACGTTGAACCTGTGCAAACCATGCTACGATTATCACACCACTACTTTAAAGCACGGGTAAATTATGTGAATAAACCTGAATAACTCATCTCATCAGGCGTCCATCTATTCCGTTTTGACAGGATGTAAAACTCACCAAACCACTCCACAAAAAACCTAAAACTACAGTAAAGAACAACACGGACAAAGAAGCAATTAGTCTGGAAAAACTAATTTTTCCACTTCAATTTAGTAGCTGTTGTTGTTATAGTCAGTCCAAGCAAAGAAGACACACTGGCAAGATGGGAAAATGACTCCAGCTCGGTCAATGTTGGTTTAAAAATGATAAATTTGGTCTTCAATTGTAAATTAGAATGTTCACTACATGTTGAAACCAAATTTATAATTTTTGAACCAATATTGAACGAGCTGGAGTAATTTTCTCATCCTCCCAGAATGTCTTCTTTGCTTTGACAGCCTATAGCTTATGAGCTTCAGTGGCAATCGTTGTGTAGTTAGCTGAGAAATGATATAGTCTGTCCAAGCAAAGAAGACATTCTGGCAAGATGGTAAAATGACTCCAGCTCGATCAATATTTGTTCAAAAAGTGGGTATTTGGTCTCAAATTGTAGGAAATATTCTAATCTATAATTTGATATCAAATTTATAATTTTTGAAACGATATTGTCGAAGCTGGAGTAATTTTCCAATCTTGATAGAATGTCTTCTCTACTTGGACAATCTTTACACGGCAGTAACAGTAAGTACCGGAAGAAGAGAAGAAAACGACGAAGGAGGAAAATTAGAAAAAGAAGAAAGGTAAAAAGGATAAAGATATAGTCTGCTGACAGATTATTAAGGTTGTATGTTTTTTCTAGTAGTTGAGCCCAGCTTGTGTTTCTCAGACAATCGTCTTGGTGTGTCAATTATATCAGGACATGTGTTTCAGGTGATTTGAGTTGGAAAATGTAAAGAAGAAACTCCCATATAGACTGCTTTGGTTTCCGGTGGAGTGATTAGAGACACTTTTTGGGCTTAAACTTATTTTGAAACAATCTTACCAGAGATTTATAAAATCAACCCTGAAATGACAAAATGACTATGAAACTTGTGGATAATCTTCCAATAAACTTGATGAAATCCCACAATGGTACTATTCAATCAAAGACGTGACTTTGATGTCTGTGTTTTCACCCTTCATTATAATTTCTCGAATAGATAAAATAAAATAATCAACAATCATCAAATTCCAGGCAATCAGAGAAATAGGCGAGTCATTAGTGAGTGCAAATTTCATTAGGCTATTACTTCCTCATCTTCCGATACTAACAGTGAAATTTGCACTCACCGATGACAATCTTTAAATTCCAGGCAATCAAAGAAATAAAACCCAAAGTTGAAGCTAGACAACAAACTTGAATTGATGTCTTCTTCCAATGATTTCAGCTACATTAATTTGATTCAGTCCATCGGAAATTAATAATTCCGAAGAGTGAATAATTATTCTTCAATTAGCAATTTTACTTCAATGAGCAATTACACTTCAATGATAAATTTCACCTCAATGAGCAATTACACCTAAATGAAGTACTTGAATTCCAATGAAGCTATTCAAGCTCATATGAGCCGCCTTACTACTGTCTCCATCGTGTTACGTGATTGACATTGACAGATTCAGCAATGCCGTTTAAGGACTTTCAAGAATTCGCTACATTCCGCTGTTTCGAAGCATTTCACGTGTGTTGTCAATCAATCAA
>CM029549.1:41705090-41712590 GCA_017141385.1 Sogatella furcifera
GAAAGATACGGGCACTTCACCTGTTTCGTGTGTACGAGCCGCCAGTGTGCTCTATTTTTAGTTTCTTATGCAAAACTCATTTTTTGCTCATAGAACAGAATTATGTGTCTATATAGTTGTAATAACAATAGAAACTTACAGATTCGAATGCAGAATTGCAAAATCATATTTGAAATCAATAAATCCAATAATAATCATTAAGTTTCTGATTCGAGTAACAAACCACTATAATTTATATTTTGCCATCATTTATTGATAATTGTTAGTCGTTGCTAGTCGCAATAAATTGTTACAATGGCACCAAGCCAGTTAAATAAAATAATGTTTCTGGGACCAACATAACAAGACAGTTACAACAATATTACAAGGAACCAAAACAGTTAGAAAAAACAATATTTTTGGAACCAACAAGAAGACAGTTACAACAATTTTACAAGGAACCAAAACAGTTAGAAAAAACAATATTTTTGGAACCAACATAAGAAGACAGTTACAACAATTCTACAAGGAACCAAAACAGTTTTAAAAACCGATATTTCTGAAACAAACTCAACCAAATAGTTTCAACGGTAGTTGGGCCATTCCTTGAACCCCAAATGAGGCATGTCATCTAGGTAATAAATGTCATCCCTTTGTCTTAGATCATTATCCACCCTCTGCCTTTCTCAAGCAATAATTTATTTCCTCAACTGTAATCCCTCTACCTGAATGGAACCTATTTCTCCAATTCAGTTTTCCAACTTCTTATTCGTTTCTCTTTCTTCTTCATCTTCTTTTCTTGATTAGCACCATCATACCCTTCAGTAGAATTCAGAACTAAATAAACAGAACATCCGCTCCCTTCAATTTCTTCCTGTTGATCATTTCCGTCTTCTAGAAGTATATCTCTAATGTTATGTTCCTTCTCTATTTGAAAGATTTTTATTCTACTAATTTTTCTGCTAAAAATGTATTATCATTCTATTATTTGTATTTTCTACTTAACTTATTTACAGTTTTTCCATTCCTCGATAGTTTAATTGAATCTGAATTCTGAAATGGAGAAAAAATTATCGATCTCATTTTCTTCTTCCTCTTCCTGTTCTTTTTCTTCTTCTTCTTCTTCTTCTTCTTCTTCTTCTTCTTCTTCTTCTTCTTCTTCTTCTTCTTCTTCTTCTTCTTCTTCTTCTTCTTCTTCTTCTTCTTCTTCTTCTTCTTCTTCTTCTTCTTCTTCTTCTTCTTCTTCTTCTTCTTCTTCTCCTTCTTCTTCCTCTTCCTCGTCCTCATCTTCTTCTTCTGCTTCTTCTTATATTTCTTCTTCTTCTTCTTCTTCTTCTTCTTCTTCTTCTTCTTCTTCTTCTTCTTCTTCCTTCTTCTTCTTCTTCTTCTTCTTATATTTCGTCTTCTTCTTCTTCTTCTTCTTCTTCTTCTTCTTCCTCATTCTTCTCTTCTTTCTTCTTCTTCTTCTTCTTCTTCTTCTTCTTCTTCTTCTTCTTCTTTTCTTCTTCTTCTTCTTCTTCTTCTTCTTCTTCTTCTTCTTCTTCTTCTTCTTCTTCTTCTTCTTCTTCTTCTTCTTCTCTTCTTCTTCTTCTTCTTCTTCTTCTTCTTCTTCTTCTTCTTCTTCTTCTTCTTCTTCTTCTTTCTTCTTCTTCTTCTTCTTCTTCTTTCTTCTTCTTCTTCTTCTTCTTCTTCTTCTTCTTCTTCTTCTTCTTCTTCTTCTTCTTCTTCTTCTTCTTCTTCTTCTTCTTCTTCTTCTTCTTCTTCTTCTTCTTCTCTTTATCTTCTTCTTCTCTTCTCTTCTTCTTCTACTTTATCTCTTTCTTTTTCTTCTATCCTCCTCTCAAACTTCCTTCTCCCTTCTCAAGTTCATCACCTCCTATTTTTCATTACATCCGTCGTTCCTTCAAAATTTTCACAATTCTATTGCTCATTCTCATTCTCCCTATTCTTCTTTCCTTTCCTTCTCCCTTCACTTCTTCTCCTTCACTCTTCTTCTCTCACAATCTCCTTCTACTAACAGATGGCTCTCGCACACTAAAATGAAATACCATCAATTTCTCCCAGTGTTGACTCTCCTATTGCCAAACCGTCTTCTTTCTAAACGATATCCATTTCATGCAAGACTAATAATGACATAATATTTCTTTTCTTCTAGTGTTTAGTTCCACCAACGTATTTGTTTCTTATTAACTGTGACGATCTTATTTCTTAACGACCTGATGTCTCAATGCTCGCTTGACATTGATAGTCTATGCTTAGGAGAAAAGTTATAAGGTATTTCCGGAAGGTGAAGATGATATAGTCTGACCAAGCAAAGAAGAGCCTCTGACAAGATAAGAAAATGACTCCAGCATGGTCAATATTGGTTTAAAAATTATTAATTTGAGTCTCAATTGTAGGAAACATTCTGATCTACAACTTCAAACCAAATCGATAATTGTTGAACCAATATTGACCGAGCTGGAGTCATTTTCTCATCTTGTCAGAGGCTCTTCTTTGCTTGGTCAGACTATACTCGATGTAGTAAATGAGACAGTTTTCACGTTTCGATTGGAAGTCGAAAAACTGACTTTAAACTAACTGCAAACTGACAGGAGAGGGATTACCCGTTACAAAAAGCTAAAAAACACTCATTCAACATTAATTTGGTTCGGTCGTGGGTTCGAATCCCACCAGAGGCAAGGTCGTTTATGCACCTCATAAATCACCTTCGCACACTCCATTACCCATGCACAAGTAAATTTAAATACTTATATGGGCATCATCCGCAGAAAAAAAAATTGCGAAAAATTATTTGTTCCAATAGTCACACCATTGTTGATCAAATTTTATTGAGATTGAAGAGCTGTAAAATCAAATTCAACTCCATTTGAAATCAATAATAACATCATATGTATAATTTTATAATCATAGGTAACGTTAGTAGACCAAGAATAGCATTAAATGAAGTTTCAAAGACTGTGGTAGAGTTCGAACCATTTTGTCTGATAGAAAAAGTACTCCGCCATATTGAAAGCATCCTATTGGTTGAGGGCGTGA
This sequence comes from Sogatella furcifera, assembly GCA_017141385.1. Lineage (NCBI taxonomy): Eukaryota > Metazoa > Arthropoda > Insecta > Hemiptera > Delphacidae > Sogatella > Sogatella furcifera. Next base: position 41,708,109 of record CM029549.1, read on the forward strand.
CTTGGTTCAGTGTGACGTCACCTATGCTAGCTCCTCCCATGAGTTATGGGCGGGGCTACTTGTAGCCTTCCACCAATCACAAGCTCGCTAAGTAGCGTAGCGCCGATTACGAATTGCATCCATTGTTGGAAATGCTGTTGTGTATCTTCTAAAGCATTTCCGTGGATTAATAATTGTTATTAAAAATTCTCATGATATATGTTCAATAAATACCTCGATTTACTTGAATTCTAAAACTCGATACCAATATTCTGCACTGGCGGCTCGTGCCCACGAGACTGGTGAAGTGCTCGTATCTTTTACTGTACAGCACTTCACCTGTTTCGTGGGTACGAGCCACCAGTGATATTCTGTTAATTTGAGTCATCTGAATACAGCGAATTAAGTAATGAATACTTTGAATGACTAATTATCCTAATAGTACTTTATTGTCCATGACATGAAAAGAATAAATTTTTAATACTATAACAAGATTAACAATATGAGTCAGACCAACAAATTGACATCAAAATTTTATTGATGCACGAACAAGAGGTTTTATTAGTTAATAACATCCGGAGCTCAAACGAATATTGATAAGTAGTCAATAAACAGTTTATGAATAAAATGTAAATAGAATAAAATCTTGGAAATTCCAAATCAAATTGCGGAAGCAGCCTGCATAAAATCGAAGATAATATAGGCACAGCGTTCTTGTGATCACAACTTTTACGACATTAGACTCTCCTCCTCTTCTTCTGTATCTTCTTATTCTCCTTACTCTTCTTCTTCTCCTCCTCTAACATTTTCGTCAACTTATAATGCATGGCTGCTGTATAGCGAACAGCAAGTGGTTCGATTTTGTTATGTGCCATAAAATCGATGGAAATCTTTATTAAGGTGCATTCGGAAGGTTGGCAAAGGATGATACATGAAGTAAAGGTGGGTAGAAGGATGATGAAAGGTTGGAGGATGAGGAGGATGAGGAGGAGGAGGAGGAGGAGGAGAAGAAGGAGAAGAGGATTACGATCGTAATTCAAGACATCGCATAAAATACTCCTCCAACAGAGCCGCGGTAGTCTACCGTAATAAAGCTCTTCGTTACCATAACCTGTGTCATTTTAACCCGTGAAATATACATCCCTATACATCCAAACCATAACACAAATATATGTCTTCAGACTACTTTTAATTGGACTGTTAATCCTTTTATTAGTCTCCTTTTAGACGTGTCTTCTCATTTTTTGCCCTTTTTCTTTAAACCTTTACGCCAAGTTCTCATCGGCATCCTTGTATTAGGAATCAACTCACACTTGAGAAATCCAGGGAACTGTTTCATAAAATCTTAGAAGTCTTGTAAAAGGTGAATCTACAATAGTTCTCGTTTTAGACTTCAGCAAAATAACAAGAATTAGAAGTCAACAGGTCAACACAATAACAAGAGTTAGAAGTAAACACAATAACAAAGAATTAGAAGTCGCAGCAACAAAAATCTACAATAGAATTCTCGCTTCTCGTTTTAGAAGTCAATTCAACAACTTGAAATTCAGTCAAGTCTCAAAATTCAGGAAAATGTTTCATAAAACTTTAGAAGACCTGTAAAAGGTGTATCCACATCAGTTAGTCCTTGTTAGCACAGTTTTTATAAGAATTGACTTGAATACCCAATGTGAGTTAACGTTTTTCCTATTCATGGGACTTATAAAATTGTGTGAGACAAGTGCTTGCTACCCTTTGCGCACACTTTACTATTATCATTGATTATTATTAATAAAATTGGTGTAACCCAGTCCATTGTTGGAAGGTTTTTTGGACTGGTTTTCCGTAGTCGATTGGAACCCCACATTGGTTTAGTATTGTTCTTAAATTGCTTAATAGTTTTAGTAGCAATTATGATTGACAATTTTTCAGAGATCCAGTTGAGTTAAATTTGTTCTAGAATTGATCTTCTTGAGATTTAGTTTACGCATTCACGGTGAATATTTCTCTACTTCAAAGTAAATTTTGCTATTTCAATAAATTTTAATTTTTATGCAGGTTATAAGTTTAATATTTCAAGTTTAAGTCTAATTTTTATAAGTTTTATGCAGGTTAATAAATGATATTATAGTTATCATATTTTTGGTAATACATATAGTATAGTTATCATGATTATGTTGGAATAGCCTATGTTGCAGGAAATAATTTGTAAAAATAAGAACTTGTTGTTCTCAGAAAAATAATTTATTAATAATTCATAGAATCTTTCAATCATCATAAGTCATAGAATCACGGTCTTTCAAAATATATGTTTCATAATTATTCAATTTTCAATATTCTATGAACCATTTACCCTAGCTAGCAATGTCAATTGTAATGACGTGCTCTTTCAAATTCTTTATCCTCTTACACTCAATTTTATTCTTCTCCTTTCTCTATCCTTTTTTTCTCCTTCCTTATCTTCTTCTGTGCTATTTCAAATCCTGCATCCTCTACTTCTTACACTCTCCTTCTCCTTTTTAAATCCTTTTTTCTTCATCCTCGTATATTTTTCCTGTGCAAAAAGCAATCATCCATCTCCAGTCTACCACACAACTCGACTAATGACTTGATTTCAATTGTCTGCAGCATAAGCAGCAGGTGAAGAAACAAAATGAGTGAGCTGAACAGAAGAAAAGTAAATATTTCTATTCTGCGGCCATTTAACGGTCAGATTTATTGCAGTTTTGACGATATTAGCGAGGGATTTTGTTTCAAAATTACATGAATTATGTGCGGTTAATGTGCGCTCGTAAAAGGTGGGGTATGGACACATTATTGAAAAGGAAACGAAGAGGAAGGAGAAGAAGAAGAAGAGGGACGAATAGGAGGAGGAGGAGGAAGGAGGAGGAGGAGGAGGAGGAGGAAAGGAGGAGGAAGAAGAAGAAGAAGAAGAAGAAGAAGAAGATAGAAGAAGAAGAACAAGAACAAGAACAAGAACAAGAACAAGAACAAGAACAACAAGAACAAGAACAAGAACAAGAACAAGAAGAAGAAGAAGAAGAAGAAGAAGAAGAAGAAGAAGAAGAAGAAGAAGAAGAAGAAGAAGAAGAAGAAGAAGAAGAAGAAGAACAAGAACAAGAACAAGAACAAGAACAAGAACAAGAACAAGAACAAGAACAAGAACAAGAACAAGAACAAGAACAAGAACAAGAACAAGAACAAGAACAAGAACAAGAACAAGAACAAGAACAAGAACAAGAACAAGAACAAGAACAAGAACAAGAACAAGAACAAGAACAAGAACAAGAACAAGAACAAGAACAAGAACAAGAACAAGAACAAGAACAAGAACAAGAACAAGAACAAGAACAAGAACAAGAACAAGAACAAGAACAAGAACAAGAACAAGAAGAAGAAGAAGAAGAAGAAGAAGAAGAAGAAGAAGAAGAAGAACAAGAAGAAGAAGAAGAAGAAGAAGAAGAAGAAGAAGAAGAAGAAGAAGAAGAAGAAGAAGAAGAAGAAAGAAGAAGAAGAAGAAGAAGAAAGAAGAAGAAGAAGAAGAAGAAGAAGAAGAAGAAGAAGAAGAAGAAGAAGAAGAAGAAGAAGAAGAAGAAGAAGAAGAAGAAGAAGAAGAAGAAGAAGAAGAAGAAGAAGAAGAAGAAGAAGAAGAAGAAGAAGAAGAAGAAGAAGAAGAAGAAGAAGAAGAAGAAGAAGAAGAAGAAGAAGAAGAAGAAGAAGAAGAAGAAGAAGAAGAAGAAGAAGAAGAAGAAGAAGAAGAAGAAGAAGAAGAAGAAGAAGAATGTTGAAACGAAGATGAAGACGAAATTTTACAAGGTCATTATAATTTCAGTGGTGTAGGACAGTGCTTTATGATTTTCTTTTCGACTGAAAATATTTTCTTATCTCATTAGTTGGGTTCAAACCACAGACGTGTAATCTGTCTTGTCCTTATTAAGACAATTTGAGTATTGCAGTCTCAGTAGCATGTAATTAGTTTTTATTATCCATCAGTTATGATTTGGAATCTCTACTAACTTCTTCATTTATTATTATTCAATATACTGATCAGGAGAGGTATGATATGAAGATCTTTACCACTGGAAGTAATATGTGTACTAGTAGAATCCATTTCATATTTATTTAAGCTACAATAGTAATTTACTTTACTTTATTTATTATTATTTACTTTACTTGACTTTACTTTACTTTACTTGAAACTTGTTATCTGGAATGAAACATTGAAGATCATTGAAAATAAGTAGTATTATCAGTAAAGATAGGGAATCTGATAATGAAATGAGCTGATGCCGGGTTTTTCCAAGCACACTCAAAGTTGAGGGACTCTCAAATTTTGATGAACAGCTGACATTTTCCTATGATAAGTATAGGAAATGTAGTAAAGTGTAGTAAACTTGAGGGTCCCTCAAATTTGAGTGTGCTTGTAAAAACCGGGCATAAGACTCACATTTCAATACTTTTTCCAGTAATGAGCTGCTACCGTTTTATTACTGTCTACGGTAGCTGCAAACGAAGAAGAAGAAG